>JBAMJV010006002.1:0-120537 GCA_037951105.1 Echinarachnius parma
CACCATAAACCAACACAGGATATTAGGAACTTGTCTCTTTTCTCCATAATGCTGAAAGAGGCAGGTTTCTTCGAAGTTGAACAATTGACAAGTTCCTATATATACAATATAGCGCTGGGATGTAATAAAAGGACGCGTCTTCTTTCTGCCTTACATAGCCACACTTGCTCCATACTTGACAGAATGAATATGATGAAGAAGCTTTGGGGTTTGGCATTTTAACTCCACCATACATGTACATAAACACACTGGGATATCAGAAACCTGTCTGCTGCATTTTGGCAATAATGCCACTCTCTGACGTTTAGTCTTTTAACTACACCATACAATAAAATGTTGGGAAATGAAGAACGTGCCTCCCTTCTGCCTGCCATATATAGTCACGTACGGTGGCTGCATGCATTTGTGTACTCAAGGCTCACTTGATATTTGACAACGTTCCTGGTGATGGTGTTGACTTATGAAATGAGGGGGCGGCGCTGCTTCAAATGACCATCTTTTAATTAAAACCCGATCTCATCTTTTTTCTTTTCATTTTCGCTATTTCTTTCATAAAACTGTCGTCCCACCAAACACTCAAGCAGGATGTAAGAGGGGAACGTCAATTATAAGTTAAACACTTCAGAAAAATCAGTCAAGATGATTATGATACGGTGGCAATAAGTGGTTGGCGTCCATTAACGGTAATCTGTTATGGACTGAGTCTGAGAATCATGGGGCTGGCTTCTTTGAAGCATGTTGTGTGGCTCTTATATTGACCGCCCCCAATGGGTCAACTACAGTGTTCATTTTAGAATATTAAGAGGAATAAAAAGTCCTTAATGAAAAAACGAGAGGATATAAATCAAATGAGAAAATGAAGTGACTAAAGGGAGGTAGAAGGCAATTAAAGATATAAAGAGAAGGCAATTAAAGACATGAAGAGAAGGCAATTAAAGGCATAAAGAGAAGTCAATGGATAATGAAAAGAAGAGAATGGAAAAAGAATTGAAATGGAGCTGAGAAAATAATAAATCATTTTCTTACACAGTCCTTGAATAGCCTTGAATAGCCATCACCTATCACCTGCAGCATTCACAGTAACATATGGTATCAGGTTCCTTCTTTGAAATTGAACAGTGAAGGCCAAACAGTGCCCTCTAATAGCATTACTACTTTGCAACTATACACACAGTTGGATGAAGCATTCCCACTTTATTATTTGTTTTGTTCTGAAGAACTTCAGTGGGATTTCCCAACTGACCTACCAAACAATATAGGTCATTGACACTTGCTGATATATTCTTTTTTAGGGGGGGGGGGCATACTATATATATATATCTGTATAAAAAATGACCCTTATTTCTTATTGTTTGTACGTATTGGTGGGAGGTACATGCTCCCTCCCCTGTCCCTAGATCCACTGAAGATTACCTGTGATTTGTAGACATTTCTCATCCAGTAGTCCACCTGTCTATATTCCCCTCATCACAAAAGATACTGTCTACGTTCCCCTCATCACAAAGGATGCTGTCTCCCTTGCTCATTATCCACAAGGCTACTGATCTTCACACAAAATGCACTTGCCGGTGAACCTCCTCAGTCTCTCTCCTTCTCTCAAACATTAACCATTTCTTCGTCTTTGATAATCTCCCACATTCTTTCTGTGACAGTCCCTCTACATTGTCTCTATAATTGATCAATTTCTCCTCTTTCATTCTTCCTATCTTATCGGACACACTTTGTACTTGCTCCCACTTTCTATCCTCCTTTTGAAATCAATTGTCCTATTTTTCTTTTCTGCCTTGCTCCAATTTCATATTTTATCTCTAGTTTTCTCTTTCTCCACCCTCTTCCAACTGGCGTACCTGGGGGGGGGGGGGGGGGGAGCTTCTGGGCTTGAGTCCCCCACCCCACCTGTTACCCAGTAGTTCTGATTTTGGGGGGCTTTGAATAGCTAAAACCCAAAGCTTCCTAGGGCTCTGCCACCTGGACCTCCGCCAGAGCGCTTACGCACTGACAGGTTGGATCCCTCCCCATCCCCCCTTGCAAAATTCCTGGTTATGCCACTGCCTCTTCCTCATCTCTCCCCATCCCTTTTGGTCTCTTGTTCTTTCTTCCTCTATTACCAATGCCTCCACTTAACCCTGATCAAATTCTTGGGCTGCTGTGCACCCTGGATACAGCTAATCACGTTACGGCAACACTTTCAAAACCTATGATGTCAAATCTACCATGTACCCAACCTCTTGGTAAATGCATGCACATTTCTGCAGAACCGCTTTCTTTGCAAAGTATTGAGAGTTTAATAGTAAATATATAATCCATTACTATTATTGATTGAACATACGGGCACCCTGCCCTGAAATTGATACGTAGATATGAGCGTTGTAGCGAGAAGGTGGCTAGGGGGGTTCTGCCGTGGGTTTGGCATCAACCGTTGTGGGCCGGTTGTTCGGGGTAGTATCGTGGCGACGTATCGTACGCTGTTTCGTTAGGCGGGCCGATCCAGTGTTTCGTTGATTGGTTGTTTGCCCGTGTGCACCGGCCAATCAGCGGGTTCCGTTGTTGACCTATCAGGAACGCAATCGCTCATGCGAGATTGTGATGTTGGGAGCCACGGTAGAGCATAAAAAGCCGAGTGTCTACATTCGATATTATCATTTGACAAAGTATTGCAGTAGCATACGAAACGTCGTGATCGTTTAGATTCCTAGTTTTACATTGCGAGACAAGCGAATATCATTAGCGATATTATTTCCGATATTGAGAGTTTATATCAGATTATCAGCTTGAAGTTACAGATTTTAGGTTGTAAAAATTTACAGAAATTATCAGTTGTTACTGGTTCAGGACTGATCCCTGATAATCAATGGAGAATGCATACAAATGTCTAAAATGGGGGGGGGGGGGGGGGAGGGGGGGGGGGGGGGGGAGGGGGGTGGGGGACATGCAAACAGCGCAGTTAAAGGGGTAGTTTAGTTTTGGTAGAGAGGGCGCTGCACATCACAATTTTTTTGTGAGGTAATGCAAAACTGAGTGTCGAATTTGAGAGAACATGCAATTTTAATGGCAGAATAAACTTTATTTGGTCAAAATCGACCCAGAAACAGCTGAAATACCAATAAATATACTGATCTTATAATTATTTGGGGCCCAAATAATTAGATGATTTTTAGAAAAAGAAAAAAAAAAATGCTTTCACTTTTTCAAAATTTTTCAAAAGCATTTTAAAAATAGTTATTGATGATCTCTCTATTTAATCATTATATCAATAAAACATCACATGCATAATTTTGTATGAAAAATGGTTGAAACCAATGCCTTTTTAAAAAGCGCCCTCTTGTGTTTTATTGGCTCTTTTTGAATGATAACAGGCTTTTTACTTAGTCGTTTGTAATTTTGTATACCTATCGAGCATGGTGGAGTTATAACTATTAGTTTATAATGTTACTGTGCAGGTTTTGGCTACTAAAGTTCAGCCTTACCAAAACTAAACTACCCCTTTAAGACATTAATATTGTTAATACATCTTGCCCTTTATTTTACCCGAAAAAGAATTCCATTGCCAAATTTTCAACACATCTCAACACTTCTCAAGCGACCTATTATATCTATAATCAAATTTATTTCAGGAGAATGAAATAATGATGAATAATATGCTATCATCTTAATGTCAAGAGTCATAAATTTGCAACCCACTAAAAATAATTTATCACACTTGATGGTATTCATACCATTTAAAGGGATCTAGTAACTTTTTTGACATGTGCAAAAAGTGATGAATGGTTGATGCAATGTATATTGTTGTTATCTCATATGTCCACAGGGTATTGTGTGAACATTTCAAGTCAAATGGACATTGCATGGTCAAGTAATGAGCGAAAATGCAAAGTGATAGTCACTAACTCACTGCACTCACTTTGTACACGGTAAGAAAAACTCCACCAGAGTTTTTCTTATCTGAATACTTCGATCGTACATATCTTTGTAACGAAAGGGAAATCTGAAAAACCGAAACCTCTAGAATTAAAATTTTATTTTGAGGATTTGGACAATGTTACTAAGTCCCTAAGAATATGAGCCACAGATATACATATCACACATTTATTTACATGAAATAAAAAGTGTATGTCTCCATATATGTCGACACATTTGCACTTTTTACACTAATGAAGGGTACACAAGCCACAGTCGCTCATTTCATTACATGCATACTCCCATAATGAGTGCACCAGACATGGTTAACGCCTGTAATTGGTAGGTATACATCTTAAAGGCATATTCAGGGGTATGGAAGTACTTAGAATAATATTCATATTCGCAACTTCTACAAAATCCTGAATGCAGAGAAATGTCATGAATTACTGAAAGTAGATCAATTTAAATTGGCAGCAAGTTGTTTTGATTCATACCCTTTCTTGAGAAATTCTCTTTGTCTCTTCTAATTGACAACTTTTTGAGTTACTGCACTTTGATTCTAATGTAATACAAATTTTAATAAACCCTTTAAGCTTATTTCCATCACCTTTCCACTACCCACAACTGATACCAACATACCGTGTATTACTCCCACATTACTGCCACACATTCAATGATACGCAGCCTTTGATGAGCAGTGTTGCCTTTAACCCATTCACTACGAAATTCTGAAATCCCCATAGACTTGGTACATCCACCCAGTTCCCATAGTTCAGGTTAATACCATATGGCAGCAAACAAGAAGGATTGCACACTGTACTCAATCCTGGTAAAACATTTAATGAGAAGATGGCTACAAAAGAAGAAGAATTAAATCCACCTGACGAAAATCACTCATTTCAACCCTCACTTTCCTCTCACATGATCACTCGATCCTAATTACCCTATATGCCCTCTTGCATGTACTTCTATGTGACTTTAATGTCAAGATTGGGGTACATCAAAATCCTGAAAATCCCTTTAAGCTCATCCCGACCACCTCTCCGCTACCAACTACCAATTCCACCTGTCCATATGCATACTAGTTACTTCATTTCCATCCCGCTCACCTCTAAGTAACATCATCTGTGGCAATTACCCCATGCTAATTAATATCAAAAGTCAGAGAATCCCTTTAAGCTCATCCTCACCACCTCTCCCCTACTAACTACCAATTCCAGCTGTCGGTACTACTTCATTTTCATCCGCTCGCCTCAAGTCTAACATGATCAGTGGCCATTACTGCATCCTAATTACTCACCATGCACACTGACACGTATGTACTTCACTATACAACTGTAATCAAGACGTGATTAAATGTTGTAATGAACAAATGACCAGATGGATGAATGAATTAACCAATTGCCTTCAGGAACCTGGTGCATCATACTATGCCAATCACAGAATCTGGTAGGCATTTAGTTAAATAGAATCTAACAGCCACCATGATCTATTGACTCAAATTTGCTTCAGAAAATGAATGCTACAGAGCTAAACTATCTACAGATATATGTATGCATATCTACTAAATACTATATATACATGACAATAATGTCCAGTTGGAGAAACATCAAAAGCCAAGAATCCCATTAAGACCATCCCTACCACCTCTTCCCTACCAACTACCAATTCCACCTGTCGGTACTACTTCATTTTCATCCCGCTCGCCTCTAAGTCTAACATGATCAGTGGCCATTACTGCATCCTAATTACTCACCATGCACACTGACACGTATGTACTTCACTATACAACTGTAATCAAGACGTGATTAAATGTGCCTCAACATTGTAATCAACAAATGACCAGATGGATAAACATATTACATACAATCTAACTTAACACCTACAACCTCTGAGATCATTGGCCCAAATGTATTTTAGATTATGATTGTAATCACACTGATTAACCCATTCAAGACGTTGAATTTGGTATAAGTCATTCCCCATAGATCTTAGCCTTAAGTATTTTTGGACAAGTCCTGGGGGTGTTGCATAAAGATTTGCGATCAATCGCAAAGGTGCGATTAATCTTAAGTCAGACAATGTGCCTAAATGCCCAAATCTGATTGGCCTAAATGTGTGTATTTTCTGACTTGCTTTTAATCGCAACTTTGCGATTGATTGCAACTCTTTATGCAACACCCCCCAGAATGGTTATGTACCTCTACGTTCAATCAACAAACCACTATTAGCTGAAAGTAGTCATATATCACCCTTCACAAATGCATTTGTCGATGTACCTCACAATTAAATGCAGCTGTACTTTGTCTAGCATGTTAAAGCCAAATGACAGTAATGGGAAAATTACAGAAATCCACTCTATTGGCCTAACAAATTGATAAACATCGTTGAAATAGTATAAAATAGGGTTTTTGTCGTAAATTATGAACGAAAACATAATAAAATGCAGACAAATAGGGGAATTCTATCCGCCGACAATTAGATTGAATGGCGCACAGCCCGTTTGGCCTGCCAGAACTTAACGGCCACGATACTTGCAGATAACGTATCGGCTAGCCGTTCTGCCATGCGCAGTGGTGTTTGCATGTGCTTTGCATATGTAATATGCGGACTGACATTTCAAAATACAACCGTCGGCGATATCGATCAATGCATTGATCGTTTTCTAATTTTGCAAATATATCAATTAGTAGGCGGTTTCCTAGCCAAATTTGTATAATCCCATATTAGTAAAAAATATATTCTTTCACATGGTTAGTAATATAAGAGCGTACATTTCATTGTTTGTATGTGGGGCGTTTCCCAAAACTGTCATTTAGCTTTAAGGTTTAAATAATTAAAAAAAATTACCTATTAGTCTCCAGCCCAAAGACAGTCTGCTATATGACTCTAATCAAGGAGTGATTAAATGTGCTGCTGTGTTGTTTTCCATGAAGCACAAGCACATACATGTATACAAGGGTTCTACCATCAGATCTCACTACTCCCTCAATATTATTGTCATGGCTTTAAATGCAAATATGCACTTCTTTATGACTTGTGGTGCCTTTAACCAGGAAGGAAGGATGTACCTCTTTACAGCGGTCATCAAGCCACCAGACACATAACCTATTGAACATATATATACTAATAGGATCACCCAACTATTCCCTCATCTGAATTACGCTTATAACATGTATTTACACACGTATGTACTTTAATCTGACGTATTTGCAATCAAGAACAAATTTGCTGCATCTTCTGATCTCCTGTAATCAAGGAGGAACTACCCAATTACATCCCCTTAGTTGTCATCAATTACCCACCAGATGGACTCGAAATAGAACATGATCACCTTCTTGAGGAAATCAAACTAAATGACCATCAGTTATTTTTGGTACTTGTCTAGTAGCTACTACTGTATTCCTCTCAAGGTGAAGATACATACGTATGTATGTACTCCACCTACGATGTGAGATGGTTGAAATCAAAGAGTGACATACAAGTGCCCCTTTGGTGTAATCAATTAGCCACTAGGTGAACTCGAAATAGAAGATGGTCACCTTTCAAGAAAAGTCTGATTACCGATTCATCAATGCTCGTCAAGCTTTCTAGCTAGTGGCCTATACTCCAATCCTCTCTTGTAATAAGGCACTAACATACGTATGAACTCCACGTATGATACGTCATGATTGTAATCAAAGAGTCACTATGAGTACCTCTTTGATTGAACAATAGGCCATCAGATGAACTTGAAATATAATATAGACGCGCCACTATGTTCTCGCCAATACTCGCAAATACAAATACAAATACTTGTCTAGTAGCAACCAAATGAACTTAAAATGCAATCATGTTCATCATGTATACACACCTAATTAATATGTAATCAACAATTGTCTAGTCAAAGAGTACAATATGTTGTAATATGACGTCAAAACGTATTGTACTCTTTGCAGGGGCATCGATCTGTCCGGAAAACACAACACATTGGTGGGGCGAGCTATTGTTCACAAACAATGCTCGCCCCCCCAATGCATTGTGTTTTCCGAACAGATCGACGCCCCTGACTCTTTGATTTGTAATCTAAAGGTTAAATATTATCATCACCATCATCACCACATCATCATCATCACTGCATCATCATCCCCTCCTCCTCCTTATCAGCAGTATCACCATTGTTGTCATCTTCATTCCTGTTGCTATTGTCATCATCAACACCAGCACCTCTACCAAAGCCAGCACCACTACCACCATCCTTATTATGATAATAATAAGACATATAAAGTGGCAATAAGTAATGAGTTGACTTACCAGGGGTGGCCAATGGCCTCTTCAACTGTATATCTGCTGTTGGGGTCCACATCCATTAAATGCCTGATGTAGTCCTTGGCTGTAGTTGAAGAGAAAAGAGACAAAATACATTTTGACATTTTGAAATTGCAAATAAATAATGAAGTAAACCAAATACATCCACTAATAAATTATAAGAAATATGACAAGAATTACATGAATGTAATTCCTTCAGTAATGAATGGTGTAACACTTTTATCATATCTAAATGTATAACCATAATGTTATGTTGATACTTAATCAATCATATTTCCCTTGTTGTAATTAATACTTCACACAATGTAATTTGTCTTGGTTGAACAAATGTAATGAATAAGGAGTGTAAAGTTACATTTGGAAATCTTGTTCAGCTTAAAATGTATGTTTAAACTAAATAAAATGAAGAAGAATAATCATACAATTCAACCACAAAATACATTCAGTTTATTTGTTTTGATAAATACGTATAAACAGCAAAGAAAAAAAAAAATTCTTTTAATTTGACCATAATATTATGCTACGCTTCACCAGTAATTATGTTGGGTAACCAGTCAAACAACCTTTATTCAATCTTCCATCATTTTAAGCTCTCTGAATCTCACTCCCTGTCTAAGCCTCTATCTTTTTCCACCACACATCCCTCCCCTGTCTCATTCATCCTCTCTCTTATCACGTTTATTTTCTCTATGACTTGCCCACACTGCCTGTCTGCCTGTCTGCCTGTCTATATGTTTGTTAGTCTCTCTCCCCTAGTACTAAACAATGATGGTTGTCAAAGCAATATTGGACAACTTTCACTCTCTCTCTCATGATGTTGCTCTCTACCACATGCTCTCTCATTATTTATATGGATATGTATCTCCTGTTATCCAACTCTGCCACGCTCCCTTTTTCTCTCTTGTTTTGTATCTCCTATTTTGATTCTGTCTTTATTTGTCTACGGCTCCCTCTCTCTCCCTCAACCTTCCCTCCTCTGTCTATGTTCTGGCATTCATGTTCCCAATAATCCTCTCTTTGAATCTCTTATGGATATCCATCAGATTGGAAAAGTAGCCCCCTAAAAGTAAATATTAATTCCTGCTTTGCTCTCAGCACTGTAAGGCACATTATGTGTATAACATTTCAATAGCCTTCAAGTAACTTTGTAGGCTATTGTATGGGCAGCCTTCCTGTCTCTCTCCTGCTCCGTTTCTGTTCTGCAGTTCATGTTCCTAATCTCTCTTTAACCCGTTCAGGACTGGTCCCAAATATATTCTGGCTTTGGTCTATGGAGAATACATGTTGTAGCAAAATCAGTCCGTCCTGAATGGGTTAATTATCTCAGTATCACAAGCATATCATCTGTGATGCATTTTAATGGCCTTTGAAGCAACATGTACCTGAGAGGGTTAAGATATCCTTGCCCCCTCTCCCCTCTATCTCTCTCTTTCTTAATACCTCTCTTTATTACTCATGCTTTCTTTCTCTCACTCTTTCTCTTGTTCTATCTCTCTCTGTCTGTCTCTCCCTCCCTATTCATGTGATTTTCCAAAGTGTGTACCTTGAGTGGCGACAGTCGATTCCAAGCAACCACTTCATAATGTGTGATTGATTGCTGGGGGGAATTGAGCTGCCCCACAGCCATCCCAGCCTACATTAAAAATGCACACATGGGACTGTGACAGTGTTAGCTTCCTTTCCACATAACTAACTTCTACCAGGCTTTGCTCTACGGTAGTCCCTTTCAGCGCATCACATATTCAAATAATCCTCCTTGATCCCGTCAACATTAAACACCATTTGCAGCATAATGATGAAGTCAAGATTTTGGTATGCATGCATGTTTTTATTTTGTCTGTGTTTGAGTCTGTTTGTATATTTGTGTGTCTGTATGTAAGTCTGTATGGCTGTATGTCTGTGTGTTTGTGTATATATGTATGTATGTGTGATACCTCATGAACGTCTTAGCCTTATTGCTTGAATACATACATTTACATCATTTTTTTGTTCTTCATTCAAATTAGTCAAATAACCAAAATATTTCCAGTATGTACATGTATAATACTAAAAAAGTAAGGGTTATTTGAAAAAAAAACGTTCCTTTAAATCAATATATTAACATTTAATACAAAAAAGCCTACAAAAAATCTACTAACAAATACCTATTGTGAACACATTCAAGCATACAGTGTTAAAATGCAATCTATAAGTATTTATAGATTGCATATCAATTATATTGGTTTCCTGTTGGAAATGAAAAATAAAACTAAAACTGAAATTTGAACAGAACCACAACAAACAGGCAATGCACTACTTTGCATAACTTACTAAGCAATGCACACTCATTCGTTTGGGCTTATTGATATACATACATGTACAATAATGGACCATAGCTTTTTACACATTAGAGACAAATGTGCTCTATGCCCAGACCAGGGGCCCGGAGTATCTGAGGATAAGTGCAGACCTGTAGGAGTTAAACCTGTTGTAATTCAATTTGCATTGCCTAATGTGTTCAAATCTACCTTAGATTGCCCCTAATGTGGAGCACCCATCTTTCTCATTTGTCACCCATTCAGTCTCAATGTCTCCTTATATTTTGATTTGATCATTTTGAAACATATCGTTCTCTCTCCATATCTTGTATCTCTGAACCTGTTCCCTACTAGATGTGGAAATCCCGAGTTAATACAGAGCCCAACAGGTTCCTGTAGGAAATGGGTTAACCTGTTCCCTACTAGATTTGGCAATCCCCATAGAGTTAATACAGGGCCCACCTGGTTCCTGTAGGCAATGGGTTAACCTGTTCCCTACTAGATGTGGAAACCCCCATAGAGTTAATACAGGGCCCACCTGGTTCCTGTAGGCAATGGGTTAACCTGTTCCCTACTAGATGTGGAAATCCCCATAGAGTTAATACAGAGCACACCAGGGTCATGCAGGCAATGGGTTAACCTGTTCCCTACTAGATGTGGAAATCCCCATAGAGTCTGATTCCCTTGATTTTGTTAAAACTTAAATTTGTCTCTTTCCCATAATTTCTCTTACATAATTCTAAATTATTTTATATCTGTCTGTCTGAATTTTAACTGACCATTATATACTTGATTGTCATCAATTTCATACTTTCTCTATCTCTACCCCTCTTTCCCGCACTCCTTTAGTTCCTCTGTTTCAAAGAGATGGATTTTGTAAGTAAAGAAAATTTTGTAAGGAGGGTGCTAATGTGGGGGTGCACAAAACATGATTATTTGTTTCTGCTTAAGTTTGTATCTCTCCACACAGTTTATATAAACATGCTCTATTTTGGAGTAATTAGCAAAACTTTTAAAGATAACTTTTAACAAGAAATGTGACAATATAGCAGAATGGAAAGAACTGGTCGAGTTACGAGTAATCCCAGTAAATGAAAACTTAATTCACAAAGCGAGGCTAAGCATTTTTATTCAGGTCGTTATATCAAATCACATCCGTCTTTTAAACAAAAGTCATAACGCACTCACACACACCTACTAAAATGAATATTAATTGATTGATGTATAAGCGAGAGTATGAAGCGATGAAATCATTCTTGTTGAAAATCGAACATGTTAAGTCACTTTCAGGCCGCATTAGGCCACCCACTCATACAACCCACACTATCCAATCCATCTCTGCTTCACTAAGTAGCAAAGTGAGCAAATAAATGATCTCAAGTACATGTAATATATTTCCTACTCATTCATAATAAAAGATTTGTTCAAAATGCCAAATTTCCTCTCATAGTCACTTAATCATTCACTCATCCTAATTTCCATGGAACACCCACCCACCCACACACTTTTCAGAGAAAGGTAAATAAGATATATGACTTCCCACTTATTTCCTCCTACTACAATGCCCCTCTTCCATCAGGGGTAAAGGTAAATAATTCTTGCAAAAAAGTTTGTCTAACTCAACAATTGACTGATAAAAAGTAACATCAAAAGCAAAACAGCAGATTCTCACTATGAAGATGATCTATAATTCTGTTAATAATCAAGAAAAGGTAACAGCAAAAGCAAACACAACTTAAATTCTCACAAGAAAGTTTGTATTTTATGCGTATCTGGTAAGTAATATAAAGTATTAAGTTAAATAAACCGATACAAGTTTTGTTGTTGTTTTTCAAGATGGAGTGGCAGTTGTAAAACGGGCCTAACGCTAATCTGCAAATCACTCATTTTTTAAAATCATAATGTTGCTAAGAGTCTCAAACAGCCCATTTAGCAAAAACATTTTTACATGTGATATTTTAAATAAGGAAACAAAAGAGAATTAAAGTTTATTCCATCCCTTCTCAACCCCATCGACTCATTTTGTATACATCCCCCGACTCTTGACGACACAAATGCAGCCATGCATGGATCTAGGGTGTCTTCAACCGACCAAATCTGACACCAAATTTCTTTCTAAATCACGTTGTTCTGCATTTCTCTCTTTATTTAAAGTTCTGAAATTATTACCCTTTCTATGTTAATCTGTCTATCCTTATTTCTCTTTCATTAATTGTCTAACTGTCTTTATTATCTCTTGTGTATATCCCTTTTGAAATCTCTTCTTTCTATGTCTCAACTGTACTATTTGTACCCTTCTCTTTGTTTTATATAAATTTAATCATTCTTCCTAAACGTTCATTCTATCTTAGTTGTTGTACTTTGTACAATAACATTCTTCTCAATTGGAGGAGGATTTTATGGGTTAGGAAATGGGTTAATAATATGTGTTGATTCACATTCGCATATTCATTCACACAGTGGCAAAGCATGGTCGGACCGATTGGGGGCAGTTGGGGTGCATTCTATGCATTGGATTATTTGTTAAAGGATTTTCCTCTGTGCCTCTGATGTATTTTATTGTTTTTGTCACTTGCCCCCATGCCCCCATGCCCCCCTTCCCCCCCCCCCACCCCCCCCCCCCCCCACACACTTTCAAATCATGATCTTCAAAACAAGTTAACTTCTTCATTTACAGCTCACTGCGAGGAGGAAAGAAGCATCTGCGTCAGAGAGCCTTACCCTAGTAATCAAACCCATCAAGTAAAGTCTGGTCATCAGCACTGTGCTATTTACAAGACATGATATCTATGTCATGTAATGAAAGTTTTACAAGGGGGGGGGGGGGCATTGTCATAGCTAACAGGGGGGCAGTATCTAAGCTAATGTGAGGGCGGTATTGGATATAAGGGAGCAGTTGCTTTAGCTTTGGGTGTTAGCTTTAGTGTTAGTTAAGGGGACATGGGCAGTGTTATGGCTAATGGGAGGACACACACTATTGGAGCAAAGGGGGGGGGGGCAGTTTTTATTTAAGGGGGGGGCAGTTTTTATTTAAGGGGAGAGGGGCAGTTTTAGGGCTATGGAGGAAGGGGGTGGTAAGGTGGGAGCAATTTTCATCCCTCTAGGCCAAAAAACCCCCACATGGTCCAGTGAAGAAACCATATGCTTGCCGAGCCAAGCATGAAGATCAAACTGCTATTTATGGCGCACCCTCCCCAGTGCAAATTTTATTACGTTTGCTCTTTTCCAGCGCATACTGATCCCCTGACCCGGCCATTTTTTCTAGGTTTTTTGCATCTAAATCTGATTTGGCATTTGATCAGTATGCACGATGTGCACATGTATAATTGTATGGCTATTAGATGGGGTCAGTTTGTCTTTTTGTAAGTGTCTAAAGTGAGGGATTCTTCTCTGTGGGGCCCTACGGCTACTTATGGAAGTTCTATTTACCAGAGTTGTAACCGAGTCCACCACTTCCGTGGCCAAAGCCACTATAAAATATCGTCTTTCCGTTTGTTTTACATTTGGCCTTGGGTCAGCGCCAGAAAATGAATCCGCTTAAAAACAGCTCTGAGGCCAAACTCAACTATATAACTGCTTTTTAAACTGAGAGAAACATTTGCTCTTAGCTTAAATACTAACTGTATGATTTTTTAAATGCTTTAATATTTCACAGGCAGCAAAATTGCACCATATGTCCGGAGCAATAATATTTTTAGTTTTGGAGAATGAGACAAACAGCTGAACAAAGCCATTCAGGACTGATCTCAAAATAAACTTGGGTTTGGGTCAGTGCAGAATGTATGTTATACCAAAATCAGAGTCTTGCTTAGGTTCACATATTGTATCGATCTGGAATGTTGCATGTTATGTACTAAGTCGATGAGGAAATTAGGTTCTAGAAAGTAAGGGCTACAAACACAGACATAAAGTAAGCTAGGATCCATTAACTTATGTAGTGCGCTGCAGTTAAACTTTGCTCAGATATTATCAGAAATTATGATGTTGCCGGGCAAGATCATGGTTGGTAATAAAATATAAATAACTGCCATTAAAAACAAGATTCTCAATTCACAGCTGCAGTGGTAATACAAATGTGTATATATACATGTATGTGTAAGGTGTAAGGTTTTCTGTAGACATTGCACAATATCTGTGCTAAAAATGTTTGGAAATGGCATTTCTGTATCACCCCTAGATACTAAAAATGTAGAAAGAATAATAACTGCAGATTGCATACTATAGGAATATATAAATGAGAAAGGGGATAAGTAAGATTTTAAAAAGAGAAATAAGATAAAAGAGAGAGAGAGAGATGTCTAGTGAAATAAAGATACAATAGAGAGAGAGAGAGAAGAGATTATAAGAGAATTGAGAAAGGATACGAGAAGAGATAAGCAGTCAAAAGAGAAAGAGTGATAGAAGCACAGTACACTGAACCTTCATTACCCCCAAACAAGCTTCATGCCATTTCCATGGCAACTCAAGCCACATTTAATTACAGACTGCTGAGCAATATTTGAGGTTTTAAAATCTGTTTTGTTTGTTTGTTATTGTTGCATCTAGTCGGGGCTGATTGCTGCTTGCTTGAATACAGTAATTGGCAAATCAAACAGGTCACAGGATCTATTATTTAAGCCCCGGTGAGAGCAGCATAGGTTTCAGTCGACTCATTAAGTTTCTGCCATTACGGTAGTAACAGATCAATAAAAGAATGATGAAAAAGGGCTACCGGCTCATTTAACGCCAAACAAATCAACAAGCTCACTTTTACTACACATGATGTACTTAGCTACCATGTATAATTAGGAGGCTTAAATAATATGGACAAACCCATTTTTAATTTGTGCATTTCACTATATCAATCAACAAGTGCCGAGGCTTTCTATTCCAATTATATTTTTTTCTTGACTGGTCCTCCTTTGGGTCTATGGCGCTTACATGTTGAACCAAAATCAAATGGTCATTATTTAAAGCTGAGGAACGTTTACCCCAGAGTGCATACGTATATATCCATACTACAAAGAAGTGAACAAATGTAGTAAAGGTAGTAAATTTTGTGCCATAAAAACAGTTTATATAATAACAACTTTTTAAAATGAGAGCTGCACAGGATCATCAAGAAGGACCTATATTTCCAAGGGGCTGTAATGTCAAATTCTCATGACCAGGTTAAATTGCGTAATTTTAAGTCATCCATGAATTTAATTTAGCTTATTTTATAGAAGGCTGGGTAAATTATTTTTTACCACCTCTTGACTCCCACACCTTTTTTTTCTTCACTTTTTTTAAAATGTGATAAATGTGCTTTTTACACTCGGTTTCAACATTACAACAGTGACTTACCCGAGTCTGAGATGTCATCCCAGTAGGGGGAGTCGAACTCGTAGTCGCCTCGCATGATTTGCTGAAAGAGCTTGGAGTCGCTCTCGTCGTAGAACGGAGGATAGCCGCACAAACTGGATACAGATAGGAGAAAATAATCATTTATCATTTATTTTCAAATTGAGTTGTGTTTTATTCAGTCAATAAACGTACCCTGACGAAGCCCTATGGGCGAAAATTCGGAGAACTATGTTTTCTTACGGTGTTTTATTTAAATTTTTGTCTCTATTCACCACACCGACGCAGACCATCTTTCTGAACTCTCTAGGAGAAAATAATATACATAAAGCAGGGCTCAACACTAGCACTTTGCCCTGGGCAAGTAAAATTAGATGTTGAGCGAATAAAAAAATTTAAAAACGGTTGCCAAATTGGGCAACTATGACTGCTGTTCAACTACAAGAGAAAATTTGTAATTTGTAATGTGGAAATCTCAACTAGATACAAGTGAGACATATTTGCCTAGTAGATCAAACTACCTAGCATGATCAATTTTTCAGGCTAGTACATTTTCTGTTCAGGCAAGTACAATTTTTAAATTCAGAATATACTAGCTGGAATGGGCAAGAATAAAAAAAAGTTAGTGTGGAGGCTTGCAAAAAGATGGGGAAATTAAAAACTCCCAGACAGAATATAATGATCTGTGCCTCCAGGAAGAATCACCATCAAGAGCACTCTATAGGTAAGCAGTAGAGCGCTGGTCTGCAGGTCACAGGTTCAAGTCTTGTTTCTGCTACCTACCAGGATGGTGCAAAAGAAATATCGGGCTGGTGTCTATGGGCATTGCATGTACACAATCAAATCTTCCGCAACAGGTGAAAACTATTCTTGCCCCCCTCCTGAATAAGCATGTGCAGTCATATATCATCATCAGTTGGTAAAAAGTATAAAGAAAATAAATTTAGAGAAATTAAGTGATTAATGTTGGTATTTTCTGCTCTTTACCAACAAGGCGAAAAAAATGAATGCTCAGCATTTAAAATATAAAACTAACGTTGAATAATTAAACCAGATGAAAGAAAATAAATCATCATTAGATACTCACAGAATGTATGTGATGACACCTATTGACCAAATGTCAATCTCCTTCCCATAATTCAGCTGCTTTAAAACCTCGGGCGCTACATATCCCGGTGTCCCGCAGGCTGTCGACATGCCCTCTTGACCCTCTATCTTGGACAGGCCAAAGTCGCTGATCATTATTTTTGAGTCCTCATCTGGACTGTAGAATAATAAATTCTCGGGCTGCAGATAGAGAAGAAAACAGAGAGAACAAAATTGTAAATACACACAACATTTAGCGGTTCAGGATTAGATAAAGTACCGGCTCACAGTGGATTACACTTGATCTGATGTCTAATGTTTTATGATGACTGCGTGAATGGTCTTCAGCAACTAAAACTGCTATAAAGCATCATACATCATATCCTTATCATCATCATCATAATCATACTGGTATACAGCGGGTTCCAAAGATGAAATCAACTAAATATATGCCAATTGTTCAGATCGTATCAAGGATATCATGCTTGCAAGTCTCTGTCTGAAATTAAGATGGACTTAAGCAAATAATGCTGATTTACAACATGTTAAACTTGACAACCTGTGGTAGCCACCAGTGGGTTAAACTTGTGATGATAAATTATTAACAACTTGTGGCAGCATAGAGTGGGTTAAACTTGAGATGAAATTGCGTTTGTAACAACCAGTGGCAGCATACGATGAAATTGTCTTATGGACAATTTGTGGTGGCATACAGTGTGTTAAACTTGAGAAGATATTGTCTTTTTGATGACTTTTGGCAGCACACAGTGGGTTAAACTTGAGCGGATATTGTCTAATGTTATACAATGACTGTTGGGATATAATGGCCACATGCTCCAGATACTTGTAGCCTGTGGCAGGGATATCAGAATTCTTCCATGTGCACAAGCTGCCTTGTAAGTTACACATTAACCCCCGAGGCACCAAACCATCCAAATGCCCATTGAGTTACTACACATACCATGTGACTCAGGTAATGTGAGGATTAAACTCGTGATGCAAACGGGGTAGAGCGATGCAGCTGGCCGCTTGGAAAACTTATACATGATTAAACTGCCTCATGACGTAAATAATGTGTCATTAGCATATAACATGAATAGGCTTCGCAGAGAGACATAATCATAGTCATACATGTGATTTGGGAAGTTTATGATTTATGAATAGCTTTCTGCTGCTGTCTGCTGCTGCTAGATTTTGAGAATGTGACGCAAATCTTATAGTCAAGGAGCATGTTCACCGAAATAAAGTCCCGTGGGATTTTTGGTATGAAAGCAAGCCACCTATTCAAATGTCTCAAGGGCACCCCAAATAACAATACAAAACATGATTGCACTCTGAAATCTTGTGCAGGTGGCCAGCAGAGGGCACCCTTTAACCTTACAAAAATCCGGCCTATTTTAGGTCTTTTTTCGGTAGGGGGTCATTATGGCTACCTTAAGATCTCGGCCTTGAAATGCCCAATCGTCGCGAAAACTTGCATGCATTTAAAGTAAGATGTATACAATGCTATGTTATTTTTGTTTTCTTCGAAAATTTCTCTAATTTGCATATTTATGGTAATTTATGCAAAAAAGGTAATAAAATTCACATTTTTGCCCATAAATCATATATTCTCCATAATTAAACATTGGTTTTCACTACATATATTCTTTAGAGGATCTTGAACAGTAATACAACAAAAAAAATTGGAAGAGCCCGGTTATTCCTTTTGTTTTCTATTGTTTTGATAATTTCTTATGTATTTCTTTGTTTTTTAACTTATGTATCTCATTGTTTTTGTTGTTTTATTTTATTTCTAACTTTAATTGAACTATTTTTACACCAAAAACAAATACCTAAAAGGTAAACAAGACCAATTAGCCAATGATATATCTGTTTTTATGAAAACTGATATTTCCATATGTTTTGTACACAAATCACGAAAATTAGCAAATGTCGGGCTGACATGCAGTGACAAAAGGTCACGTGACTTCGTAACGAAAAATCTGATTTCCCAAAACTTTGTTTTAAAAGATGCGCAAGACTCAAATGAAGAAAGTCACCAAGCGGCAGGGCGTCATCCTTAAGCTTTTCTGAGCAATCAGAACAATTCCGGGAGGGGGGGGGGCATGATGGCCTCTCGGCCTTATTAGGGTTATAAATATGATGATAAGCAACGGTCAGCCATGGGTTTTGGTGATCCCAATACCTCAAACACTCAAACAGTAGGATGGTAGACAGTTAGATAGATAGATAGATATATCGGTATTTATTGAACAAAATTAACAAGACTGTAGTCCGAAGACTAAAATGCCTTGCGTACATGAACATATGAACATACATGAATAATATTTATGAATGCATTTGGCAAGAAAGGCACTAACATTAAAAATGTGATTATTATAATATGCATATTCTCATTTAATTTTAATTTTAATATAACAATAACAAAGAACCAATTTACTAATTCGTTACTTACTTTTAAATATATATGTAATACTAACTAAATATTGAATCTAACAAGATGTAAATTAATACCGTACATGTATATCTTTTGAAAAATTACAATAATAAGCATCACAAAAATGCAAAAATAAGAGCATGGAAGTTATTTAATTAAAGGATATCAAATCCCACTATCTATTTTATATCATATTCCTAACATAAATTAAGTTTATCATACTCAATAAGTTACCAAGTGGTATTTTATTAGTAGGAACTTCATCCGGTCTCAATCAAATCCCTTTGACAAGGAGCTGTGCGTGTTTGTGACTGTACGTTGGACGCTTGCAGTTGGAGTTGGAAACCACCAGTCCATGTGAATCAAGAAAATCGTCAACATCGTGAATAGTTGGATACACACTCATATACGGTTGGAAGGGAAATTTGTTCTGTCCTATAGTGCATGAAGACTTCTGATGGTGTATACATATATGTTGTAAAGGAGAGACACATATATTTCGCAGAAGACAACGTTGACTTCGCAGAAGACATTGCAGATGGGAAGCGCTCCCTGAATGAGACAACGATGCCAACATTACAATGAGGCCCCAGCCAGCTTTGAGAGACATCCTTTATAATGACCTGTGAAACTACCATAGATGCTTGACTGACCAAATACAAATAGCAAAACACAATCCCCAGTCTATGCCTCATTCGGACAAAGTAAGTACCCACCATAACCATCAAATTGTTCCCTTCCAGATGTTACCTGACTGATGTGTCGAACTGTGTCTAGGTTTCAGCAGTAGGTATTCTGCGGACATTCAGCAAAGACAGTGCTATTAGTTCCACTAGTGGCGTTCAATGTTGGGAAAGCAGCGCTTTGTACCAACTCCAGTAACGAAGTTTGTGTTGCTACATAGTTACATCAATTGGGATACTGCCATAATGCTGTCTGAATGATCGCTGCTGATACCTAACCACGGTTCGACCCATTAGTAAGGTAACATCGGGAATGGAGCCATTTGATGGTTGTGGAGGGTTTTGATACGTCTTAGTCCGAAGGAGGCACATACTGTTTGTTCTTTTGTTATTTGGTTTTGGACACTCAAGCAGCTTGGTAGTTGCACATGTCATCAGATCATTCGGTGTGTCTCTCAAAGCTGACTGGGGGTTATACATCTATGTGCCTCATTGTCATGTTGGCTTCTTTGGTAAAATTGCCATCGCTGTCCCATGCAGGGAGCGCTTCCCATCTGCAATATCTTCTGTGAAGTCAATGTTGTCTACTGCGAAATATATGTGTCTCTCCTAGTTACAACATATGAGGGTATGTAGTCATTACCATTGACCTTCATTCACTGTAGGGCAGACGTCACAAATTACCATTCCAACCGTACAGGAGTGTTTATCCAACTATTCAAGATAATGACGATTTTCTTGCTTTGTATGGCCTGGCGGTTGGCAACTCCAACGTACAATCACAAAAAAGCACAGCTCCTTGTCAAAGAGATTTGATTGAGACCGGATGAAGCTCCTACCACCACTTGGTAACTGTCCACTGTTTGAGTGTTTGAGGTATTGGGATCACCCATGGCTGACCGTTGCTTATCATAATAACCCTAATAAGGCCGGGAGGCCATCATGCCCCCCCCCCCCCCCCTCAGGAATTGTTATGATTGCTCAGAATCGCGTAACGATCACGCCCCACCGCTTGGTGACTTTCTTCTTTTGAGTCTTACGCATCTTTTAAAACAAAGTTTTTGGAAATCGGACTTTCGTTACAAAGTCACGTGACCTTTTGTCACTGCATTTCAGCCCGACATTCGCTAATTTTCGTGATTTGTGTACAAAACATATGGAAATATCAGTTTTCATAAAAACAGATATATCATTGGCTAATTGGTCTTGTTTACCTTTTAGGTATTTGTTTTTGGTGTAAAAATAGTTCAATTAAAGTTAGAAATAAAATAAAACAACAAAAACAATGAAATACATAAGTTAAAAAACAAAGAAATACATAAGAAATTATAAAAACAATAGAAAACAAAAGGAATAACCGGGCTCTTCCAATTCTTTTTGTTGTATTACTATTCAAGATCCTCTAAAGAATATATGTAGTGAAAACCAATGTTTAATAATGGAGAATATATGATTTATGTGCAAAAATGTGAATTTTATTACCTTTTTTGCATAAATTACCATAAATATGCAAATTAGAGAAATTTTTCGAGGAAAACAAAAAAAACATAGTATTGTATACATCTTACTTTAAATGCATGCAAGTTTTCGCGACGATTGGGCATTTCAAGGCCGAGATCTTAAGGGAGCCATAATGACCCCCTACCGAAAAAAGACCTAAAATAGCCCAGATTTTTGTAGGGTTAAAGGGTGCCCTCTGCTGGCCACCTGCACAAGATTTCAGAGTGCAATCATGTTTTTTATTGTTATTTGGGGTGCCCTTGAGACATTTGAATAGGTGGCTTGCTTTCATACCAAAAATCCCACGGGAATTTTCAAGCTCCTTGACTATTAATACAAAAAAGGTTACCTTCATTGTGATTGTTTGCATTTCTGTATGTTGCTATATTAAGTGCTATATATATACACCATTTTTTAATATGGCACTCCAGAAATAGCATACTACATTATGCTTATTATTAAACTGAAAAATGTCTTGACACATTGAGAGGTAACACATATTGATTATAAAATGCTCTTCTAAGGGATTATTTCATGTAATATTCTTTAGGTTAAAGAAAATAAATAATGCAAACTTTAGTCCAAAGTCATTCTGATTTACAGTACCCAATATTTACAGTTTGAACTTCCTGGCCAGCAGAAAAGGAAATATTGTTTCTGACAACCAAATATTGCCAATATAGTATATCAATAAATCATAACCCAGATACCATCAATAGTTCTATGAACTCGCACTATCACAGACACATCCTTACATAGTCAAATTTGTAAAAAAATATACACTCACAAACACACACAGTCCAAACAGAAACACACACACACAAACACACAAGTACATACAAACAACAGATATCGACACACAGGCACAAACACACTCACACACATTGACATACAGGCACATACAAATGCACACACACACATGGACAAAGAAGCACAAACAAGCACACACCAGCACATAAAGACATATATTGACAAACATTCATATATGACACATCGACATACAGGCACAAACACACACACATATCAACATAACAGATACATGGACAAACACATACAAACACACACACACAAATATATACAGGCACACATAACACACATATCGCAAACAGGCACATACAAACACACACACACATATAGAAGCACATACACACACACCACGGCTAGCAGCCACCAGAGGAATGTAGAAACCAGAGGTTGGATGTGACATGCCATGAATAGAGCAAATGGCCGATTTACATTCCAGCTCGATAATGGCTTTCAACACTCAATGCTATATTATTGCTTTCGCTGACAGCCCAGTTTAAATTGGCCACATTTTACATCGCCCCATCTTCATCCCCACCAACACACAGTACAGTCCACGCATCCGCGAGGCTGAACAAGCTTTGATAGTCAATTGTTGAATTCGCGGAGGTTCTGGGTTTGACGACAGCACGGTGCATTGATTCTCCCATCATTTATTATCCATTGGCAAATTCATTTGCGTGGCAGGAGGAATAATCACAGATGCGGATAATCAGATTGCCAGGTACGATGCACCCACCGAAACATCGTCCTACTGCGATCCCCATTTCCCATTCACAGTTCAGGATCTCTAGATATTCCACTTTGCAGTTGCAGTATTGTACTGGGAGCAGTTAATGGGAATTACATGACTGTAATTTATTAATTGCATTTACATGCTTACTTCTAGATCTTGTAATTCACAAATTATTTCCTAATACAATAATGATTTAATTCAATCTTCCTGCACTTAACACTCACCATGAAAAGAATTCTATTTCATCTACAGTATATTAAATTACACAGCCATTTTCTATGTGCTACATGTATAACATATGATGAATACACAGTACACAAAGTTCCCATTCTCTAGAATGTATAAGGTCAATTTGAGAATGGTAATCAATTCATGAAATCAAGACAATGATATTAAATACATTAAAAAGATGCTTCCCAGTAATGCTCAAGCAAAATACTAAACACAACCACTGTATTCTTAAAATGGAAAGACAGTATAACACTCTTACCAATTAACTACAAAATAGTAATCAGCTCATCTTGCTTAGATATGAAACTTCTAACCAATCAATTAAACTGTAGTACACTATTGAGGTTAGTAAAACACACATTTCTAATAATCTCCTGGCACAAATATCTCATGCATAGTCCTCAATGGGTTAAAGGCAAAGAAGGATCTCACATAAATGCATTTGACAGAGGTGAATAAGTATACAGTCAAACCTGTGTATAGTGACCACCCAAGAGAGACAAAAATTGCCACCTCATGAAGATGGCCCCCCAAAGACAAGTTACTACATTCAGATAGATATGAACTATGAGATACAAAATAAGTAGTCACTATAGTCAGGTGCCCACTAACACAGGTGTGACTCTAATTGACTTTGGGGTTATGGAACAAAATTCTCACACAAAATGAAAAATACATGTTTTACAAATGACCTGGGACTACACCAGCAATATTGGGAATGCCTCTCATATGTCTCAATCAGGAGCAATATCAAGAGGAGAGCATCACACGGCGAGGCAAGGCTTTGGCGGCAAGAAAGCTCAACATCTGGATTTGGAGCTTGCAATGCACTCATGATGATCTTGGGAGTGAATTAAGTGGGGATGAGAACCCCATATCATAGGTTAAGAAAGACAAGGACGCTAAGTCACTTTTTGTACTTCAGAGATAATTATGTTAAGGGTTAAAAGCCATGTAGAAACCATTCTAGCTCTCTTTTATTAATGATGAATGTTCCCCAAATTAGGTATGATTATTATCTGAAAATATTAAATCACGAAGATGAGGCTCTGACTTACAACGTGATATGCGTAACTCAATTTAGCCTAAAATTGACTTAATGCCCTTCTTACTCTCACCCAACGATATACAGGTAACCCCATATCTTCCAAGCCCTGGAAAGGTCATTGAGATAATACACTCAATTTGCACCTATAGGACTGAGGTGGTTAATACGCATCAAGGACGCGATAGAATTACAAAATACTCCCCTCCATTTAGGAGCACCATATATTAATGACGGTGCCTAATCATTGGACAGGAGAGCAAATATGTAACATGCATCCTTAACCCGTTGCTTAGGGGAACCATGTTGCCTCTGTATTAACCTATTTCCACCCAGATGCAATCCCCACAAAGTTAATACAAGGCCCACCAGGCTCCTATAGGCAATGGGTTAATTACATGGACATTGCAATAACTGGTATAATTGTTATAATGGTATGAGACAGTTTAAGGTTAGAGTAATTCAAAGTGTGGTGATAGCAACCTGCTAATATTACACTCAATGATGTTAGCATTACGTTACCTTCAATATTGGTAATCTTTGATCATGTGACTCCAATTATGCAGGGGACATTTATTGGGAGGCCAGCAGGGGGCGTACATGTACTGTACAAATCAAATATCAAACCTTTTGTTGTATGTAATTAAGAATACATGTAGAGAGGTTTTGTCTGGTGTGGAGCATAAAGGGTTTCCAATAATGGTTACACATTGATGCATGATACATGAGTTTATTTGAAAGTGGATGTTCTGATCACCAAGGACATTCTAATGCATTGGAGAACAAATTGTCCTATGCTGGCCAATGTTGATATTGATATATTTTGTAATATTACCAAGCCAAATTAAAGATTTGTTCACATGGAATTTATACAAATAAAAACACTCAAAACTGATTTCTTCTGAAGTGCAAATAACCAAGTATCTCTTTAACACCGAACTGATAACTTTGGACAGGCATGAACAGATTTGAAGCGGGGGCCAGAATGGACGGCTAATCGGAAGCTCTTAGCTAATTGCATCAATCAATTCCATTCTCCCTTTTGCCTATTGCCTATATCTACCTAATGGCCCTTATGTAGGTCTGATGATTAACCCTTTCCTTGCTTTGAATGCTTTTAGATTCATATATGTTAATACACATTGATACCAAGATATTTTCTGAAATATTATTTTTTTATTTTAATTTCAGCACATGCATTTGGAATGGGAGCAGTTCTGGCCATAACTGCAATCAATAGAATATGGTCTCGTAAATAAAACAATATACAACATAACTACATTTTCAAATAGGGGAGTCATGACGCATATCTGAATGAAAGGGTTAATGTGTTTTGTGCATTTCAGAACACTATCTACATGTTCAAACTAAATTGTATAGAAAAAGCCTGTCACAGATCAGGTTAACCCTAGATTAACTCTAGATAGGAATTGCAAGGAACAGGTTAACTGAAATGGCCTTTTCTAATGGAACTGAATTATCTAACTACACGATTGTACTGCAACACCGGGAGAGTTTGAAATCCGGAAGAAGCAATTAACTTTGACCAAAGAGCCTCATCTGAGTAGTTTTAACTAATAGACAATTTAGCGAGAATTCAATCATCCTTCCCTCCAATTCAAGGTTCTCCTACTGCACTAATTAATTGGGCTTTTAGCGGCTAGCACAGGAACTCATGATCAGGTGTATACTGTCTGGCAACCCTACTGTTCCAATTAACCTCCAAATATATTAGCTACGGAACTGCCATGCAAACTATAAAAGTACAATACAAACTATGAAAGTGTTATACAGGCCATGACAATGAAATAGAATCTATGAAAATGAAATATGCACACGTATATTATAAACTACACAAATCAATTGGGCCTTTTACAGGTAGCACAAGCAAGGCAGCGGGTAACACTACAGAGGTGAAGGCACTCATTTTTTTACTGTCTGGCACCCCTACTGTCCCCAGTGACCTCCTAATAAACAAGCTGTCAAAGTGCGTTGAAAAGTAAGAAATGCTATACAAGCTTCATGAAAAGCTATTCAGATCCCATGCATTGGTCTGCCAACAGTAATAAAAGAGTTAACTGACCAATACTTGGTAGTGTTGAGCCCCCAGCAGGGTTACAGTGATATCCTATCCAGCTTTAGAAAGTGCAGAATGTCTGGTAAGTGCAATTAAGTTCTCACACAAAAAATTTGTAACTTGGAAGGAAACGGTTTAAGTGAGATCTCAAAAGTAGATGTGATTTAGACACATGGTCACAGTGATATTTCAAGTGGTGCTTTACAAGAAATGCATGCTGAAAGTCTGGTCCCTGTCTTCCAAAAGCTATTGAAATGCCTCTTGTCCTTTTAAAAAGAATTGTGCCACCATGGCAGAAAGGGTTAAACTGTGTGTTAGATGCATGTCACTGCAGGTCTAGCCAGCACAGTGCCAGGTGAGAAATCAGGCACCAAATGTTTATAAGTTAAATGTCCCCAATTAACCTTCTTTATACCAGTCCATAAAAGACCCATTCTGTTTTCACATATTAGTGTGAAACAGAAATTAACAAGTTCATTGAGCTCTATATGGCAAGCAATAACCATGCTGTGCTGTGTGAGATATCAGGCGCCAAACTTTAAAAATAAAAATATCCTTATACCCACCTATAAAAGAGCAATTCCATTCTGACATTTTAGCAGGGAACAGGAATGGCAGAGTTAACTGAGCTCTAAGTGGTAGGCAGTAGCAAGTCAGCGGCATGTCCAGCCCATGCTGCGCTGTGCGAGAAATCAGGCACCAAATGTTAGGTACCCCTAATCATCCAATTAGCCTCCTTAGCTGATACAACTGTTTGACCATTGGGTAAGGATACTGTAGGTTAATAAGCCCTACTGCAAAAGGCGCCAATACTTCATATATGGTTTTAATGCTTATGTGCATTAATGACAAAGATAATGGCTAAAGAAATTAACAATCTGATAACATCCTCATGATTTTTTTTAATAAAAACTCAATGCTACTTCAGAGCATTCAGAGCATTTAGAATTAGAGATTGCAGTCATTCTTGACTGTTACTTGGAATAATATGTATTTCAATTTTGTTGGAGCGCATTAATGCATAAACCAGGAGACAGACTGCTAATAAATATGACTGATTCAGGGCCATGCAACAAAATGATTTACGATTTATTGTCTGACCTATCAATAGTACAATAAATCATGAATCTTCATGTTACGGGGCCCAGATGCGCAATAACTGTGCAATGTGAATATTCAGCATTTAACCCATTGACTACGGGAACCGGGTGGCTTGTGTACAAAGTCTATGGAGATTTCAGAATCTCATAGTGAACGGGTTAAGAGGCTACCTCTTTGGATGAATGTCTTACTAATGGCAAGGTCGATTGAGCACTAAATGACAGGCAATAGCAAGTCAGCAGTAGGCCTATGCCATGCTGTGTGAGAAGTGAAGCACCCAGTCAGCATCTGTTGGCTTAACCCTTCAATCCCAACATAAGCATTCAATAGTGTACACATTCAATGTAGCGTTTCCTTGGCTTGGTAATATTTGGTTTACGCCAAAAGGTTATATTTGTGGGATGTTCAGGGACAAAACTAGTTCACAGAATGGGGCATGACAACAAAAATAAACCTGTCATGGGAAACTGGTTTATAGAGAGACAAGAAACACGCCAAGATAAATAATATAACCCCAATTCTAGACCTATTTCTTCCTATATTATGTACTTTCCATAGCCTTTTCATGAAATACTTTGATTAAAATAATATGGATAAGGTGGAGCATAATATAAACCGATTTCAAAATCCAAGCTTCTGTTATTTTGGTTGTCATGGAGATTCCTAAAGGTTTTTTCATGTCAACATAACACCGGTCTAGCAATCCGGAGGTCTCGGGTTCGAATCCCATTAGAATCCCATTTTTCTTTGCTCTCTTTTAATCATCTTATTAAATTTTCATCTAAAAGAAACAAGCATAATTTATTCTTTTTTAGATTTTCAAGTATATTCATTTCAACAATGTATAATGGGAACCCTTATATCATGCCTCTAATTGAAAACAATTTTCATATTCATCCTCATTCAAAATGTAAAACCGCAAATCATTTATGTCTATATGTATGTACTCTATAATGTTCAATACTATTAGCTACATGGTCTATCTACAGCACTAGTATGAACATCAAATAATGCATGCACTCAATAAATGTAATTAAGCATACATGAGCCCATTAGTGGAGTTCATCATCTATGTCCTATGGAATCTACCATTTCTGGGACATAATATCCTTCAATATCTGGGACAATATATCATGCTCCAGTTCAAACGGCTTCATTAAAATAGACTGTTTGCATATGAGTTGTCATTGGCTACATAGTGCAGTCTATAATGTGCACGGTCATAATCATCATGTGATCGTAGCCTAGGAACAGCAGACTGTAATAGGAAGAGTGCAACAAATTGTTGCTGTTTGGAAAGGAACCATATATTGCAGTGAAAATATCAGTAATAACACCACGAAAAACAAGATGTAGTATTTAAATGGTGCTCATTACTGACACATCTAGAAAAGAATTTAACAAATCACATAGTAATACTAGAAATTGAATTTTAGGCCTTGTGGCCCAGTCAGGCAAGTAAAATGAATATTTCTTCATTTGTATTGGCCCAAAAATCAAACACATACAATCTCTTTACTTTTGATCAAAATTAACCAAAGTTGATTACATAACTTGGGCCAAATTTAGATATAAAAACATGCATAAATACAATCAACAACTTTTGTCATTTTTGCAATCAACATTTTACTATCTACTTTAGATTTCCATAGCTTTAAAACACATGGAATAATATATCTAAGATGAAATCGCTGCTCTTGATGAATAAACTAAGTACATAACTGTCAACAAAAACATAGACTACAAACAAAATAACATACAAACAACTCAAACATGAACTCCCAATTATTAAATATTACTTTCTTGTTATCTCATAGTGAAATATTATAAAATCTCAACTTTTCTCAAATGATGAACAGTGATGAACTTCACTTTTGTGAACCCTGGCCCACATATTGCTTCTCCCTATTTTCTTTTGTCTCAATTGTAACCTGTAATTTTGTATAATGTGCATATAACGTTAATTATTGTATTGTATCTTACACTGTATTATGCTTTTTGGTCGAATAGATAATAATAATAATAATAATAAATTGAGAACATTTGTATCTCTATTGCACAACATTCTCTGGACTGCGCATGCACATGAATGAGATCTCACTCAATCTAATAACTCAATGTTACAAAATTATATGAATATACTCATATATATGTCACATTCATAATGATTAATATTGACAAAAATAAATATGTGCCAAGCTTGCCATGAGCAATGTCCAACACTACTGGCAATCAGTGGTGCAGCGTAGACTCTATGTATGTCTTCATTTATTTTTATAACATTATCAGTTTTTTTTTATACTTATGATTTAGCTAAGCAACAACCAGTGACTCGATAACCCATTGTCTGTACAGAGATTGTTCACAACAGGTTAACATTATAGCAAAAGTTGTATCATAGTGTATATTCCATATGCCATACTACAATAATATAATTTTTTCTTCATGTAGTTTATGTGCAAATTATAATTACTGTAGATTGATACTTCCAAAATATAATTGACGGTCAAAAAGGATTAGTTATTAGTAATTAAATTATATAATTTTATTTTTTTCATGAAATCTACTTTATTTGTTCATTTATAATGAACTGTAGAACTTAACAGCATTCATAAGTTCATTGAGTATACTATACAGAAAGAAAGACTGCATGATCTGTATCATAATCTTATGGTTTGTACATTCATTTAGAAATATTTGCACAATATCTTCTCTGATATGAACACAAAAATGCTTTAAAGCTATTACCTAAAACAGAAACTATTTGTACTCAAAGTGGTGGGCAATAAACTATCCATTTTGACCACATCACTAGGTATAATGGCCAGCAAAACAGTGCAATTAACTAAATGTATAAACAATGTATTACTTCAAATCTATATATTATGTAGATCTATGCATGAAAAGGACAAAAAACAAAAAAAAACAGGCTAAAAAAGAATATAATTTCAATATATATTGAGAAATGAGCTTAAGTTTTCATGGAATGAAGGTAGGGAGAGTGTATATTATAGCAAGTAAAATTATCTCCAACAGGTTTGCGTAAATATCCTGTTTTTAAATGAATGTGAATGGAGAGAGGCTGCTATATTGTATATGCTTGAATTGAAACAGGAGGCATTACCATTGTATTAGTCCCCCAGTTTACAAAAAAAAGGTCTCTTCATCTCTGGTGAAAGGTACAGAATTAGAGAGGCTGCAATGCAAAGTCTGATTGAATACAAGCACTATGTACATATGGGCGTCGATACTTACGTAATACCCATTCATCAGGGGGGGATGGATGAATGGATCATCCCCCCCTGATCAATGGGTATCAATGACATATCGACGCCCGTGTATGTACATAATTTACTACATCTCATTTATTTAAAGAATAAAGGTTGCTCTACTCTTCCTATCTATACCATTCCCTTTCACTCTTTCCTTCATTTTTGCTCATATTTCTCTTTCTACTTAACTCTCTCTCTCTCTCTCAATTTCAATTCCCACTCCCCTCTTTTTCTCCCCTTCTCTTCTGTTTCTCCCCCATTCTAAATCTTTCTCCTTGCTGTTTCCCACCTCTCATTTCTTTCCGATCCCTCTATTTCTCTCCTCCCTCTCTCTTCTTCCATTTCTCTTTCTAATCTCTCTTCTATCAACTTCCTTACTTCATCTGTTTCAATCTGCTCTTCTTACAAAACAAGATGTGGCTGTCAGCTGGTTTAGTGCTAATACTCCAGCATTAAACAACCACACTTCTCCAAACAAAGGTAAGTACAAGGCAATCTTGTAGAATGTGGCAAAAATATGCCTTGCACTTTCTTGACTCAACAAACAGACGCACAGGCAATGCAGATGGGAAAACATTTACCCATTCACTACATGAACCTGGTGTACTAACTCTATGGGATATGCACAATATTGTAGTCAAGGAGTTAATCCTATGCATCTTAGTTGTAAATTAAAAATTATCTGCATATAATTACTTGCATATATATTTCATATCTGTGTTTTCTCTGGAACAACACTTACAAATTATGAAACGCATTAAAAGCCAAGCAATCCCTGCAGTACATTTAGGCAAAGTAATATGTGGCATTTGCTTTAATTATTACAATAATTGAGGTGATTAACTATGGCACTTGGTGATGAGTAAAAGAACAGAACCCTATCTAATCAGGCTGTCAGAGCAGGGAAAGGGAAGAGAGAGAGAGAAGTCATTTAATTTCACAACTAATTCAAGGCAGAGGAGGTGAAATGTAGGCCATTGCAGTCCTTACAAAAATGTTCAAGATAATAAAAACAATTACAGCCATAACTATTTGGATCAGTCCCCAACTGTTTCATTTTTTTTTTATTATCAATGAAAAAAGAGCAAAGAAAATGGGGTTCCTTATTTTATTACACAGGCATTTTATGGTAGCCCTTTTCTGCATTTATTTGGCAAAGATTATAAAATTACATTGATTGCCACCATCAATTATAATGACGATACAATCTAACATAGAGAATATCTGTGTGTGGGGGAGGGGGGGGGGGGGGGGAAGAGAGATAGACAAGCCCATGTAATCATGTGTCATTAGTTCTGTCTGTGAGAAATGTTGCCCTATAACTAGAAGGAATGAATATGGAGGGGGGAGGCATGGAAGGGTGAGGAATGGGAGGGGGGGGGGGGGGGGGGGGTGTGACAAAATCCCACGTAACAAGTCTGTCTATAAGAAACGTGGCTTCATTTCTTAGACTGTCTCATTCTAAAAGCTGGGGTACGTAGAGGGAGGGGGAGGGGGGCACAGATTGGAGGGAGGAGGAGAGAAGAACAGGCACTCTTCCATGTCCCCATCAATATACCGGGGGCATAGAGATAGAGAGAAATGAAAAGAGATGGGCAGGCCCATGTAATTAGGGTTGTCTGTGAGAAATGCTGCTTATTAAGCGGCAGTGAAAGTTCTGACCTTGTGTCTACAGTACATGCTGAGCTGCGCTCCACTTCCCATTAGGAGGCAGCTTGGTGCACAATTAATTGTAACGAATCAAACGCAACTTGCGTGAATTGTTGCGGTTCCCCTTCTAACCTCATTTGGAAAATGTATAGTACATCTACAATGCATTAGTTCTGGTATTTCGTTTTAGTTTGATAGTACTCCACATGATTGTATCGATGCACATTAGCTGTAAGAAGCATGCTTGTTGCACAATTAATTGTAACAAATCAAACTCAACATGTGTGAAATGTTGCAGTTCCCCTCTAACCAGATTTAGGAAATGTATTGTACATGTATGTACATCTACAATGCATTGTTCTCGTTTTTAGTTTCTGTTTGCTACTCGACACGATTGTATCGATGCACATTAGCTGTTAGAAGCACACTAGTCGCACAATTAATTGTAACAAGTCAAATGCAACATGCAAGAAATGCTGGAGCTCCACTTCTAACCTGGTTTGGAAAGTGTATTACAGTACATGTACATCTGCATTAGTTCCCTTTTTCACTTTTGGTTTGCTACTGAACACGATTGTTTCGATGCACATGATCCATTAGAGCCATGCATGTTCACAATTAATTGTAACGCATGAAATTCAACTTGCGTGAAATGCTGAGGCCCAACTTCCGCTCTAATTTGTAAGATATATTGTTGGGTACGAAAGAGAAGAAGGGCATTAAGTCCATTTTTTGCTAAATTGAGTAACCCAGTCCATCTTGTAGTTCTGAGCCTCCTCTATGCGATGGATAATTTTCAGATGATAATCATGTCTAATTTTGGAAATATTCATAACAAATAAAACAGAGCTACATGTGGTTTCTACACAGCTTTCAAGCTTTAAACATAATCTTAAACACAGCAAAAAAGTGACTAAGCGCCCTTCTCTTTCACAACCGATGATATGGATATGCACATATATACAATGCATTATTTTTTTCAGTTTTGATTTGTTTTGAAAGACACATGTACATCCATGATGAAACAATCTGTGCCTTGTCCAGTGTTAAGCATGGAATATATGTTAAGCATGGAATAAATGTGGGTCCGATAATGTCCCATATCTTCGGGTGAGGGTGATAAGGGCATTAAGTAAGTTTTTGGCTAAAGTGAGTTACACAGGACATCTTGTAGACTGTATATCAGAGCTTCCTCTATGTGATGCCAATTTTTCAGACAATAATTACTTCTAATTTGTAAAATGTTTACTAAAATCAAAAGAGAGCTACATTTGGTTTCTACAAGGCTCACAAACTTCAAACATGATTATCTCTGAAGTACACAAAGTTAACTAATCGCCTTTCTTTTTCACAACCTACAATATATGAACTCAAAGCAGGGTGAGCACATTAAGGAACAACAGTGCCTAGTGGAAGGCCGACAAGCTCCAGGAATGCCAAACATCCCAAGTCTACTCAACACTCACCTCGCTTAATCACTCTAAATGCCAGACTGCTTTAACCCCTTGCCTACAAGAAATGGTTATTTCCATTGAATCAATACATGTTACACCAAGTACCAATAACCAATGGGTTAATATTTATGTTCTTATTATTGAGAGAGTTAATCAATTTAGGTCTAGGTATTGAAAATTTCCATAAATTTGGTACATGGCACACAATGCCACCAGTTAATACTATTAGCTTTGTGCATTTGATTAGCTAAGGAGTTGCGTATGTTTAGCAAGAAAAGGAGTCGTAATTTCATTAGGAATATATATTTGTATGTGTTCAATTGGGCAATGACTCGCAACAATTTAGCACGAACAGGAATCTTAATTCCATTAGGAATATAAATTAACAACTATTTATTTTCTTATATCCAGCACGGAAATAATTCATAATGTTATTAGGAATACAAAATAAACTTAGGATTGTTAAATTCTTGACCTGTTTGAAGTAATTCAAGTATGTATGTATGCAAAACTTTGTTTAACTTTGAGGGGGTTTATAATAAGATTTGCCAGTAGAAAGTTTCACTTTATGTTATAAGAATAGACTGATATCACCATCTTCCATAATAAGAAAGGTCACAGATAATCTAGTCCATTGCGCAACAAGGCAGGTGCACATTAATACCCTAATTAATGCAGTGAACACGTGTCCAAATCATCTTGAGGGATAAATCTAATTCTGTTTGTGAACCCTCCATCACAACTATAACAAACATACAGGATTAACATCAGTATATTGTGTGAAGGTGAGTATTGTCAATACATTCTACTCTGTAACCCCCCCCCCCCAAAAAAAAATAATTATACTATTACTATCATCTCAATAATTCATTTGATATCAATCAATAATAGAATAAAATATAGAGTTCACTTCAAATTTAAATCCCAGTAATTAAAATAATAATTAGCTGTAATGGCCGAGTTACATCAGAAGGGAGGGAGGGTGGGGGAGGGCTGTGCCACCCCCACCCCCCCCCCCTCATCAAAAGTTTGTTTATCAAAGAAAGAAGAAAAAAATACAAAACATTAGAAGAACATTTTTTGTTAAACATCGAAATACGTAAAAGGTGTGCATGCATGCCCCCTAATAATTGGTGTGCCCCCAATCAGTCCCACCACGCTACGCAACTGGGAGGGAGAGTGGGGGAAGTGACAGTAAAACCCCCTAGTAATTCCTAGGTCTTTCACTAATATACAAAGTGGGAGTAGACTAAATGGGTGTATAGATCAAGGGGCAAGTTAATACCTAATAATATGCCAAGGAAAATTCTGGACACTTAACCTATCCATCAAACTGTCTTCAAATAACCAATCCACATCAAGCTCAGGAATTGAATCATGAAAGAAAAGAAGATATATTTATGTGCATAATCCAGATGTTCATCATCATTGATCAGATACAACAGAACATGCACTGATGAGCAATGTCTTGTTGAATTTACTGTGACAGTCAATTAGCTCCTGAGATAACAACTGGTCTCAGTAAACAACATTTGGCATGGCCAAAAGTAAATGTACCAGAAACTGGGACAGACTTTTTTCAGGTTTGCCTTTTTAACAGATAAGTTTTCGAAGAATATTATGCCTCATTGTGGTTTTCATAATTTGCTGCACAAAATCAATCAAATATCTTTAAATAGAATGAACGAGTTAAAAGACAAAATGTGAAACAAACTTTGTCCTAGATGTATGTTACCCACTGTCTAATTTCAAGCTGGTTCGTGGTACATGCAAATATTCTATTATTTTAGCCAGTCAATATTATAACTGAAAACAGCTTGCATTAGGCAAATAACTCTTTAATCCAAAATGTTTGAAACACCTGTAAATTAGTCACTTAATTTCTGACAACTCTAAAAACCCAGCTATTGGTTCACCTGTCTTATGACGCATATATTTTGCCTGAATCAATTGTAATGCACTTAGCATTCTGTGGTTGCCAAGAAAAATACCGTGTTTCTTATTGGCAGCATCTGAAATATATTTTACTTTGTAGTTACTTTGTAATCCATTTCCTTACCCTGCCATTGGCAAACTGTGTTTACAAATCATTGTGTCACGGTCCTGCACTTTATAATCCATTGTATTTTATGTGCTACATCTTTGTTAAGAATTATATCTATTTGAATGTTAATTTTATCCTATATTGATTGGAAGAATAATAAAGATGCAAAATAATAATAATAATAATAATACTTATCATATAAGCAGGCCTGCAATATCCTGCTTCTTTGTTGATCCGTTTTAAATTTTCAATCTTATAATAAAAGTAATACCCCAATTTGGCTTAACATCCTGAATTAATAACTCAAATGCATTGATGCCATGTCATTTGGTTCATATATCCATCAACATATCAATATCAATCAAACAATCAATCATTCCATCAATCAACCAACCGACTGACCGACCAACTGCTCAATCGATCGATCAATCAATCAATCAATCAATCAATCAATCAATCAATCAATCAATCAATCAATCAATCAATCAATCAATCAATCAATCAATCAATCAACCATTGAATCAATCAATCAACCATTGAATCAATCAATCAATCAATCAATCAATCAATCAATCAATCAATCAATCAATCAATCAATCAATCAATCAATCAATCAATCAATCAATCAATCAATCAATCAATCAACCATTGAATCAATCAATCAACCATTCAATCAATCAATCAATCAATCAATCAATCAATCAATCAATCAATCAATCAATCAATCAATCAATCAATCAATCAATCAATCAATCAATCATAAAACAATAATTTTCACTTAATTCATTCAGATCTCTTCATACAAACTCTTTTCCTGATTGCTTTGTCAAGCTATGTTCCAAGGCAAGTATATGACATAATTGTCATTGCTAGTGTTAAAACATTATAAATCAATGCAGCGGCATACGAAGCGTCGTGATCTTTTAGATTCCATGTTGACCATACATTGCGAGACAAACGAATATCTCTAGCGATATTATTTCCGATACTATATCCGCAATGAGTAATATATTTACCATTATTATAAATCAACTTTGGAAACTATACAAGCAGATTTACTCACCTTGAGATCTCTATGTACTATGCCCTTGCCATGTATGTACTTGGTAGCTTCTAGAATCTGGCCTACAATGTCGCTGGCATCTTTCTCTGTGTAGTTGCCCTTGGTTACTATCCTATCAAATAGTTCTCCACCTGATACTCTGCAATGAAAAGATGATGATGACAAATTAATCATGATAAATATGATGAATTATGATACAAAAAAAGTAAGCTTGCGTATTAGCATCACCCCAAAATTACAATCTCTTACCCTACTCTGTGCAGTTTACCTTGGTTACATTCAGATCTATCAAAGAGTTCTCCACAAGATACTCTGCAATACAAATATGATGATGAAAAAATAAACCTTGATACATCACCCCAATTACACTCTAGAACCCTTTTCTGTGTGGCTGCCTTCTGTTACAAAAGGATGATGCCAAATTAATTATGATAAAAAAGGTTGTTTTTTTTTAATAGCAATTTTACACCTTTATATACACATTTTGAGAGTGTATGTAAGAGTAATAATGAATGCATTAATTATTGGCCTCCAACTTATATGCTATTTTAATTCCTCAAATGTTGTGTTTGAGCACATAATTTCCTATTCCCCTCAGAAGATTTGCCATGGTAACTAAGCTTTGTAATACATTTTGAACAAACTTGTCATTTTGAAGTTGCACACTCTTTATACATGTACAGCATACAATTTTGATATTTTTTTCCTGCAAGATTGTATGAAAAGGCGGCATTAGCCATAAAATGTGTTCATATCTAAAGAGAGTTTAGATCCTTAAAGGGACAGTTGAGTTCTGGTAAGGAGAGTACAGTTTTAGTGAAACTGAATTTTAGTAACCAAAACCTGCATCATTACATTACAAACTAATAGTTATAACTAGAAAGGAACACAAAATTACAAATGACGTAGTAAAGATCATGTTATCATTAAAAAAGAGCCGTTAAAACGTAAGAGGGCGCTCTCTAAACACTCATCGGTTTCAACCATTTTGAATAAAATATTGTGCATGTGATGCTTTGTTGAATTAGTGATTAGATAGAGAAATAACCAACAACTATTTAAATACCTATTTTGTAACTTTTTGAAAAGAGGAAGCATTTTTTTGAATTTTTAACGGCTGGTTCAAAATTCTCTAATAAACCCGGGGCCCCGGGTTTATTACAAATTGTTATATTTATGGATATTTCAGCCGTTTCTGAACCGATTTTGATCAAACAAAGATGATTTTATTGTTTAAATATTATGCTCTTTCAAATTTTACACTCAGTTTTTCATTACCTCACAAACCAATTAAGTAGTCTAGCGCCCTCTCTACCAAAACTCAACTTTCCCTTTAAAAGCTAATATTACAAAAGGCGTTTCCTAAACAGGATGTATGGAATTTCATGATTGCAAATTGTTGAATTCTCCTTTTTGATTTATACAATGAAGTGAGACGGAAGAGGAAAATAGAAAGTGATGTAAATCACACACTCATCCAATATCCATGCATGTAACATGATGCTGATATTGCCAACCAGGGAAATTACACCTAACAGGTCCCACAATATATCTGAAACAAGATCATTTGTTTCAGCTTGCTTATTACACACCAGAGACAGCAATAACATAAATAGAAAGGCATGTGAGGATATGGATGCTGTGAGAACATAACAGCAAGAGAGGGAGAGAGGGAGACAGATAACTATATAAAATGACAGACAGAGAGATAAACAGATAAAATATGGATACATATTTGCATAGACAGTGGGTAGATATAAAATAGAAATATACAAACAGACTGAGGGACAGTAATGGAAGGGGGATATAAAACGAAACAGAAGACTTATTATAGTGAAGGAAGGTAGATTATTACACCCAGAAGGACACTTGCTTCTATAAGAATGAAATATGACTTCTGCTTTTGGGTGGTAATCATACATACATTTTATACAAGCAGTTGCCATGACTCAAGGACTAAGAGATGTTTATCATTTAGTTTATCAAGATGGGGATGAGGTGTTGCGAGGGCGTTGCCCACTAAAATGAATTTTGCAATATATGAATAATAATCTTGGACTGTTATTACTGTGTGTTTACAATTTCAAACCTAACTCTAAGACAACTGTCATACTGAAATGAAAATTCAGACAAACATTCAAATGCTTACCTTACCTAGCATCAATTTTGTTTAGAAGTATATGTACTATCTTGACTTCGTATTCAGTATGTTATATGATTCAACAATTTACATGTAGATCATACTGCTCTCAGAGCTCTACAAACCAATTGTCTTAAAGGTAACGTTGAGTATTGGTCAAACTTAACTTTAGTAACCAAAACCTGCATGATTAAGGTACAAAGTAATAGTTATAATTTCTTCATGCTCGAAAAGTATACACAATTACAAATGACAAAGTAAAACCCCTGTTATCATTCAAAAAGAGCCGTTACATCTCAAGAGTCAAATTAACTCTAGAGAGAAGCGCTAGCGTTCTAGGTCCTCCTAATACGGGACTGTAATGCGCGGTAATAGTTACCGCATATATTCATGTGTATCGCACGCCCCGTTCGCCTTTCGCATCGGCGCGAAGGAGGACCTAGAACGCTAGCGTCTCGCGCTAGCGTTCTCTAAAAAGTGATGTCCGGACGTCAATCACTTTTATATCATATTTTGAAAGCAAATTTCACAACAATTAGAGCATTTGAATGGGAATTATTATTATTTCCCATGTTTTTTTCAATGATCTTTCATATGGAATTGAAATCAGCCAAATCCGTTACAATTTATGTTGGGGGGGCACTTTGGAAATTACCAATACTCAACGTTACCTTTAAGATAAAATAATTTGTTTAAGCTGCAAAACATCAACCTCACTGGACCACTTAATGATTATCTATCATCTTGTATATTTGACCTACATCTCTCAGGGGTATGTGGCCATCATAAATGGAGTAAACAATGAACCAGCTGAAATCCATCATTCAAAAGGCCACTGAACAAGACAAGTGTTATCGTCTTGTACCATTTTTGTTTTGTCTTTTGGGATTGGAGTTTTTGTTATTAATTCAAATGGAATATTTGTTTAATTTGACTTGAATCGATTTATTCAACCATTAAAAACACGAAGAATATGTACCAAAATAATTTACAAATTATATAATATAATAACATTGATAATTGCTAAGATCCTTTAAAAGCATGTTAGCTTGTTGGTAAGGACCTTTATGGCATAAGACATAATTCTATGATCAACCATATTATTATATTTGTTCTTCTTTTTCCAAAACATTGAAGGGAAAGTCATGTATTTAATACCTGAAAATGTAAAAATTAAAAAAATTTGGAGCTCCAACAGATGGCTTGTATATTTGACCTACATATCCCACTGAATGCATGGCCCATCATAGAAGGGTGAACTATGGATCTATTTAGTGGCATAGGAAGGGTAACATCAACCAAAGGGAAGGAGGGACATTTTCCACAATGGAGCAGCATCAGCAAACACATATTTCGTTAAAGTAAGTAAATGGTGCCATGTATATGTTTTTCATATTTTTTTTTCCCAAAGAAGGAGGGGGGGGGGGGAAGGGGGGGGGGGGGGTGGCATGGGAACATATGAATCCTGAAAAGAGGGGTAAATGCAATCTTGCTTCTCCTTGGCTAGGCCCCAGCACCTACTTAAGAGTTGTATGTGTAATCCTTGGAGGTGATTGGCTTTCACCTTGAAAGCCATTCATCAAACTGAATCTGTCAAATCACATAGATCTGTGAGTTTTCATTCTAGCTTCATGATTTCCCCCTTAACTTGCCCTCTCTCTGCTCTCTCCCCTCCATTATATTATTTTCTAAGCAACCTATACAGGGTGGCCAAAAAAAAACAGAACGGGGCACTTCCCAAAATAAAGTAACAAAATCATTATGTCCTAGGGATAGGGTGTCTTTTCTAATAAAAAACGATACCAAGAATAGTCATTTTGGTCGTGTAGTTTTTGTTTTAGGGCGCTCTGAGTGACACCATGTCAGGTTCCCATTTTTTTCAATTTTTACCAAGTCATTGCCCGATATTTCGCACTTACTGCCCGTTATAGCAGAGAACAACTGTGCCCATTATTTCGTTTCACAGCTGAATGCACACTAACAATGGCTTGCGTATTGCTCCACTATAATGGGCCGTAAGTGCGAATTATCGGGCACTGACTTGGTAAAAATTGACAAAAATGGTAACCTGACATGGTGTCACTCGCAGCACTCTAAAACAAAAACTACTTAACCAAAATGACTGTTCTTGGTATCGTTTTTCATTGGAAAAGACACCCTATCTGATGGACATAATAACTGTGGTACTTTATTTTGGGAAGTGCCCCCTTCCGTTTTGTTTGGGCCACCCTGTATATATTACTATTCAGATGTTAACTGGCTGTGGAGGGAACATCACAGAATATTCCTCTCAGACGGATTTGAAATGCTTTTGAGGGAAGATTATAAGTCCCAAGACTACGTATGTCTACAAGTGTAACAAGTGTGTACATTTGTACCCCTGGAGTAGATGACATCTCAAGAATGCAGTAAACAAGCTTGTAACTTGCATCATGTGTATACATCCAGTGGTGAACATAACACTTGCAATCGCGATAATTCAGGCATCTAGATGTTCATGAAAATTCTCTAATATCGATATATCGATGCTCTGAGGGGTGAGACATAACAGTTATGCAGTGAACATACTAAATTATTCCTTTTCCCTTAATTTGTTGTAGTTTGTAAGAATCTTGTTGTTATTTTGTTGTTGTATGTATTAATTGTTATATTTGTAAGCACTATGATACATTGTGAATAGCGCTATATAATAACCTGTATTATCAATTCAGTTGACATTCATGACTGAGTTTAGCCAGTCAATGACTTGTATACAAGTCCAATATAATGTTTACCGAGGTCTCATAGCACCTTACACATATACAAATGAAAATAACTCACAAGTGAAATACAGCACAATTAATTAACTAAATATGAATATCCAAACAAACATATAAAGTACAATATTGAAAGGCATTTGGTCTAATCATTGAACAGGTGCCGGGCCGTGTTGAGTAATATCTTGAAGAATCACTTGCAAGTACTTGTATGCTATATATCTTGCTTTAAATGAAGATAATTTATTCATCAGTGGTCTGGAGGAGAAATGGGACATTTGATGGTATGAATAGGCAGTAAAAGAATCGCCTGGGGCTTTAATTTCATTACACAAGAAAACAGATATCATGTAGAAAGAAGGCTTTCAGCATTCAACATACATGGCTGCAAAGTGTGAATATGTGTATGTTTTTGTGTAAGTGTTAGTAGTATATACCTGCATTTGTGATGTGTACTTGTGTGTACATGTGTGTGTATTGTTTGATGATATATAGTATTGGACACTTGTTCCGGAGCACAAAATATCAAATATCCCGTTATTTAAAACATACCTGGAAGTATACCGCCATAACCAAAATAAATATAATGACAAAAGAGCAAGAAAAATCTAACGACAGACAGTGAATGTAATTTCTGGCATGGATTAAAAGCGATGTAGTTCTTCAAACTACATAGCAGCTTCTGAAAAATATGTGAATCTTGTACATTGGCTCAACTAAATGAAAAATAGCAACAAGACTACTTTAATACATTATTCAATGTGAAGAAGATCAACCATTTTAGTAACAGTGGTACAAAGAAAGCGACCTCTTTCCCCCAGGTATCCATTTTCACCCAACACTATCCATTATCATTACTTTTTGTTTAATTTATTTCCTTTCTTCTTCTTCTCTGTTTTTGTTTTATGTCGATGACCGCTACTTCCAACCCATATTTCTGCTAGACAAAGCTTTCAACTAGTTTATTTAATTCCTTTTTTCCTTGATTTCTAATAGACTGTCTGGAGCGTCTGCAACAAAAGCCCTTCACAAGTTAATGCTGTAATTGATTTCACAATTCACTTATCTACTTCTCCATGACAGGTATCAACCATTGTGAATAGAGCCCTGGATAGATGGGTATTCAATTATGTTTTTTCTGGTTAAAAGACAGACCCGTCCAATAAAAAAACAATACTTCGGGTGATACAACCCCCCAAGAAATTATACAAGATGCCCCATGATTCTAAGTTATCACTCCAGAACAAATTACTAGGTGTTATTGAAAAGCTTGAAAAGTCAACCCCCAAATTAAAAAGTATTTGTATTTTCCCAATATTTGTTTTTATTTATTTATTTTGCCCTTTGTCAGCTACAAGCTATTTTTCAAAGGGGCCCAAAGGACCTGGGAATTTTATATGAACAAATATCTCTAATAACAAAAAATGATATTGCTTTTAGCCGGAGAACAATCACTCCATTATTTCATGTAAATTAATATCTCCACAGAATTGGGTTGCCAAAGCTTTTGCTTTTTATGACTGCCGGAGAAAGTATTACCAAAGCTTTGATTATGCATTAATATACACTTTATTATTGAATTTCTATGACTTTATATACTGAACAGGTAATGTTGAATTGGGATTTGTTGCAATTCTAGGAAAACGTTATTGGAACCATAATTGTTAATAAAAATATGACACCACTTAATTTGTTCAGGTATTATTATCTCTAACATACATGTATGGGTAATATTGCTTCTATCTGCTAAAGTTTTGGAAAATGTTAGCAATGCCTTGATAATAACAAAAAACACCCACATTTCCTTGTTTATTTACTATTTGTATGTGTGCAAAAAGTATTGATGCCATATTCTTTTTTATATTGAAAATCACTTTTCATAACAAATTCAATTTGCTAAATTTTCTAAAGAACTCACTATAATTCTCTCACACAAAAGCGAAACAGGTGCAATTTCAGCCCAAATGTCAGGAAATACCACGATATAGGTTGAAGACAACAGCACCAGTAGAATGAGGAAACACATTTACATCATCAATCTCTTCCATTTCAGCTTGGAAGGGGAAAACCCTAACCTTTTTAAACACATTGAACTAAGCCACGAGAGACAATTTGAGATATCCTGATCACATTTAGCAGAATAAATACCACCTTCTTCATGAATATTTAAAAGTGTTGCAAACACTATCAGTCATAATTAAGTCATCCTTAGTCTGTCATTAACCTTCTTTGAACCCATCCTTTCTATATCACTTTTAACTCATTGGTGAAATGTTGGTTTTGTTCACACATGCATTCTCCCCCAACCTTAGCTGACAAGTTTAGGCCACTGTGCTGACTGAGTTAAGTTTACTATTAAAAGTGTAATTTTCTAAAGTTTTGCCAAAAACATCAGTCATACAGTCACTCTTAGTCTTTCAGTAACCATCCATGAATGCATTATATGTACGTCACGTTTAACCCATTGGCCAGCATTTGGTTACATTCAAGCATGCATCCTTCTAGCTCCCCCAAACTTAGCTGACAAGTTTACAGCACAGTCCTGAATGAGTTAAGTTGACTAAAATACCATCTTCTACATTTAAAATGGGATCAAAACTATCAGTCATAACATCAGTCTTATTCTATCATTAACCTTCTTCGAACCGATCATTTTTATGTCACTTTTAACTTATTAGCGAATGTTTGGTTTTGTTCAAACATGCGTTTTCACTGCGTCAGACTTTCGTCAAGATGTTTGCTGCAGCAAACTAAATGAGTTTTGTAGACTAAATTGTCATCTTCTACATGTATAAAAGATTTAAACAAACTATCAGTCATAGAATTACTTTGAATCTTTCAAAGACCATCCATGAACCCATCATGTCACTCTTTACTCATTAACAACCATTTTCCTCAAACCCAAGCCAAGATTTTAGGTGCACTGCCCTGAACGAGTTTAGTATAAAATATCATCTCTTACATGTATTTTGAAAAGATTGCATTGATAAGATAAAAGTTACTCTTGTTTAAATCTACTAGCCAAGTCAATACTAATAATAATATTTTAAAAGAAACAACAAGGTGATTACATAATAAACAGTACATTTATGTTTATAAAGTATTTTTTTAATTTCAAGACTGAAATACAACATTTTTGTTGATAAACATTCAGTTTGGAATATTGGCAGTTTTATCTCTGAAACATCTTTAGTACAGTGAATCTATACCAAAGTTTGCAAACAACGAAACATAACCTGTTCAGCCCAAAGTCATTCATCAAGATGGAGATGATTTAAGGAAAGTAGCAAAGGCGCTCTGATAAATTGGAGGGGAAACCCGGGAAAACCCAGTTTTCCGCTACTTTGCACACATCTTGCTGAAATGTGGCAACAATTTTGCTCATCCTCAGGCCGAATTTCTCTTGAGAGGTTTTTCCAAACAGTAGATTTGACGCACTACTAAAGTCTACTTATATCTTCTATGATACAAGGATGGAAGATTTTCTTTGATTCGTTCACATAATTCTTTTTATTTGTTGTGCTAGAGTGACGTCTTCCCCATCTGTTGTTTATGTTGCACATGGTGTGAAAAGGGAATAAATGTAAAGATTTTCAATTGGTTTTAGTAACGTTTTGAATGTTGATTCTTTATTATTACTATGTGTTAAAACCTGTTAAAGAGGATTTAATTTTGCTATGACATGCATTCTCTACATACAACAGCCAGAGTCATTGGGGATTCAGTCCCAATTGGGTTAAATAAATTAGTTGATGGCCGTCAATGACATGTTTGCAAACACGATCACATACAATCTGAATACATTACGAAACCCCACTGTGACAAAGGCCATTGAAAATTGAAAGGGGTTTTTTAAATTAAATGGGGAAAACCCCTTTACATGTTCTTATACTCTGCAGAGATCTTAGTGAAAGGTGAAATGTCAGTAAACTTTCCCTCACATGGTTGAATTTCTCCCGAGCGCATCATACACATGGGTGCATCAACACATGATGTACCTCCTTAGTTTGAGGCACCGTTCAAAGCAAAAAGAAATGAAATATAAAGTGAAAAGTTGCATGAATTGCGTTTGAGGCATTTTTCAAAAATACAAAATTAAATCTATGCATAAATTCTTTAAAATGTCACATCATACGCAACAATAGACTCCATTGCAGATGTAGCACATATATGTTTTTTGTTATCATTTAACCTAATTTGTTTATTTATTCACATTGTTCGAAGATTGCTTAAATATAGTTACATGTGAGATGGTCAAATTACATAGGTCCTGCTAAATCAAATTTGAGGGGCAAAACTGTTGTTAGCATTAGCAATTTCGTACACCTGAATTTAGTGGGATGGCATAGACTTAATGTACATTAGGAGCGGCATACTCTATCTACATTAGATCTCATTCCCTCCCATTTTGGGGTTGTTTTAGTCAAGCCACTGTCTAGGTTCATCTTCTGCCTCTTAACCCATTCAACCCATTCAAGACTGGTCCCAAAAATACTTGAGCTATATGTGTTATGGAGAATACAGATAATAACACAATCAATCAGTTCTAGGTCCCATTGCAGAAAGAGATACAATCAATTGTAAGTTACACTGAATTGTAAGTCAGAATATGAGTTTCAACCAATAAGATGTGCGCATTAAGAACACATGGTGTAAATTACAATTGATTGTATCTCTTTCTACAATGGGGCCATGAACGGGTTCACATTCAATATTTAACATGGTGCAAGAGGACTACTCACACTGTGGGTCAAATCAGCCTGTTCAGGACTGATTTATTGTGCTGTAACATGTATTCTCCATAGACCCTATCCCGAGTATTTTCGGGACCAGTCCTGAATAGGTTAATAAAAGATATTTTATAGCAGGGTAAGCAACCTTTGCTAACCTTACATGCACGTAACCCTGCCCCATTTCTGAACCACGTACCATACGTTTGCCGCCCACCACCGTGTGGTCCAAAAACAATAACTACTGCTCAGATGCTGTTACCAGAGGCTTGGGATGGGATAATACGCAGCCAAAATGAAGATGAGTTTCCCAGGATATCCTGACAAATATAGTTTCCTTCCGTATTAAGCACCTAGGGGCTTCTTGGGTGGCTTTATCTTTTTAATGGATAATGGATACGATCTAACGGCATGCGACTTGAACTAAAATACCCGAGATGTGTGAAGCATTGTCACCCTGAATGCTATGCCTATGGGTTATCCATGCATGTATATTGTATGTGAGCACACCTCAAGCTGTTTCTTCATACCTGTTCAAATACAGTAAGTACACCCGGGCTCAAAATTAGCCCTGGCCAGCTGGTGTGAAGCCACCAACAATTTGCTTCGGGCCACCAAAATTTGATTAATGCTTAATCTTCCTTGCCTAGATGGGCATTCAATTATTGAATTGTTGAAAAGGTGTTATTTATTGTCCACAACATAAGGATACATCTGAAACTGTTGGGCATACATTAACAATGAATTTGACTTTGAAATTACCTATAAATATACAACTATTTAAAAGCTGCAAAATAACATAAGAAATTCATATAATAACAAAAATATGACAGATTTGTAAATGTTTTTCTTCATTTAAGGCCACCCTATTCAGGTTTCTGCCACTTAAATTTATGAAGCTTTGATATTACTTGCCTGACTATGCCATGACCGCCATATGAAGCTTTGATATTACTTGCCTAACTATGCCATGACCACCATATGAAGCTTGGATATTACTTGCCTGACTATGCCATGACCACCATATGAAGCTTGGATATTACTTGCCTGACTATGCCATGACCACCATATGAAGCTTGGATATTACTTGCCTGACTATGCCATGACCACCATATGAAGCTTGGATATTACTTGCCTAACTATGCCATGACCACCATATGAAGCTTGGATATTACTTGCCTAACTATGCCATGACCACCATATGAAGCTTTGATATTACTTGCCTGACTATGCCATGACCACCATATTTAGACATAACAATTTATGAAGCTTAGATATTACTTGCCTGACTATGCCATGACCACCATATGAAGCTTGGATATTACTTGCCTAACTATGCCATGACCGCCATATGAAGCTTGGATATTACTTGCCTGACTATGCCATGACCACCATATGAAGCTTGGATATTACTTGCCTGACTATGCCATGACCACCATATGAAGCTTGGATATTACTTGCCTAACTATGCCATGACCACCATATGAAGCTTGGATATTACTTGCCTAACTATGCCATGACCACCATATGAAGCTTTGATATTACTTGCCTGACTATGCCATGACCACCATATTTAGACATAACAATTTATGAAGCTTAGATATTACTTGCCTGACTATGCCATGACCACCATATGAAGCTTGGATATTACTTGCCTGACTATGCCATGACCACCATATGAAGCTTTGATATTACTTGCCTAACTATGCCATGACCACCATATGAAGCTTGGATATTACTTGCCTGACTATGCCATGACCACCATATTTAGACATAACAATTTATGAAGCTTAGATATTACTTGCCAGACTATGCCATGACCACCATATGAAGCTTGGATATTACTTGCCTGACTATGCCATGACCACCATACATGTATTTAGACATAACAATTTCTGAGATTTATGTTTTAGCCAAATACAGGCAGAAACTAAGTACAATTTAAATTTTAGAAATGCCCTTTAATTCTGTCTGTAGTATTCTCACTGAACATACAAAAGGACATTCCTTCAACAAAAAAATGAACAATTAACAACACACCAGCATTTTGGTAGTGAAAGTTATTCATAAAAAGTAAAGGAATGGTTACAAATTATTATTTAAAAAGACAAATTGTTCTTTCAACAAAGTATTTTGGTTCCACCAACATCAAATCTCACTGTATTGCTATGAAAAAATCTGATAAACTGGGCATATAACAACTTTTTTATTCCCATATTTATTTTCATATTCATTAAAAAGTAGGTTGTAACCAAATAACATGTCAATTCTTCTTGGGCTTGGTCATATCAATTAAAATATATACAAAGACTAGTGATATAAAGTCTGAATAACTAAAACTACAAGCAATTTTTTCATCACCATTAATGTTATTGATTATGAAATCGTATATGATCCATCAATCAGTCATTACTTGTTCATAACAAAGCTTCCAGGTCTATTTCATCGAGCTGAACATACGTCATTCACTATATTTATAACAAATCTGCCTTTCATAGACATACATGTACTTTTCACCATGTAGTAATTTACTCTTTCTCTGTAAAATGCCAATCAACAAGTGTGCTGATCTGCTTTAGGTACCAAACAGCACAAACGTTGGAAGTATAATGATTGCACTGCATTGACAACTGATTCATTCAACACCCATCCTATGCTTATAACAATAAGCATATCCGTTCTTACAGCCAAAGCATCACACATCTAATTTACCATGGCACAGGCAGGGGGAGGGGGGTCATTTACAGGCAAGGAGAGTTAAAAAGTATTCATCACCACAGTAATGTTACGAGCCTCTTAATATTTATTGAGGGGCGTTGAAAGTTTGACAAAGTCACTACTCATCTACTTTTAATCAGGCCTCTATCAGATCCTATATCACTCTTGTGCATGTTTTTTTATAATCATTCTCAGAAAATTTTCCAGGCCTTCCAAGAAATCCACCGTCACATGGCCCCGATACATAAATCTCCTGCTTAGTACCAACGTAACACCATTTTGTCAAATTATGCAACATTTCATTATTCACGTGGGGGGGGGGGGGGGGGGGGTGGGGGGAATGGAGGAGATACAGCAGCCTGTAAGACAGGTGTGTGTGATATCCAACACGGCATGATTTGTTCCTCCAGAAACACAAGCAAATCAAGCATTTCATTGCATCACCGTGTCAAGTCTGGCAGCGTGACGCACTACCTAGATAAATTTAGCCCCGCCGAAACGTTGTCCCTCGCATACAAATTACAGGACTACAACACGCAGGTGTGAGTTGGGATGAGGCAACTGCTTAGTGTACATTCATTCACTCACTCACTCTCCTTTCTTGTCATGTAACATAGCAAAGTCAATATTTGTTATCGCCAGAATTTCGCACTAAGGCAAACTTTGAGCATTCGGTGAAGCAGATGCTTAGTTTACAACAGACATCAAGATATGGACAATAAACTAAAACTCTGCAAATGAAAGAAGACCATTTGAACTTTGATTTGACTCTTAATTTTCCCCTAAAAACCAGTCCTGGAAATATTCCCAAAAGTGGAAGTTCTAGTCATACATCCTATTTATGCCATAATGGATCATTTGTCTTTTGAAGCAACCCTCACACATGTAATCAGCCATAAACGATTACATGCTTACTTCTGGGTAAGGACAATTTAGGTGAATATGCATACATACCCAAGAGAAGAGACACTTTCTTTGTATTTCTTTTGGTACACAACGTGCTTAGATCAACTTGTGAAAAGTAACCTCTAGAAGAAAAAGATATGTATCCATGTATCCTATTCCAGACTATTCTCCATGACACAAACACAACTATCAGGGGACCAGACCTGGACAGGTCATATGTGACCGGCTATAGCAAAACCCGGTACTTGTCGGTAAAAATCAAAATGTAGATTTTCAAACCATTAGAACGGCCTCATCACAAGCTTTCATTTGATGCTTTGTTCTAACTAATTGGTCAATAATTGGCGAAGATATGATTGCTTCAATTTTACAATTATAGGTCTTTTACACACATTGTGTGAACTTAAAATGCCCATTTCTTCAAATCATGAATTACCGACAAGTGCCGGGTTTTGCTATAGCCGGTCACATATTACAGACCAAATCATGCAAGGTAGCAAAACTAACACAGCTATTGACTTTGTCTATTAAGATGGAGCATACTATTTTAATTTCTGTATAGATACAATTATATGTTTCTGATAGTGATTTTTTGTAAGCAATCCATTTTACCTCTTGGAAACCATTTACTATCGCTCTGAGGTTTTGAAATCAATACTTTCAAAACAAGATGTAATATTGTACATCAATTTACATATTGTGATATCCACAACCATGAAACATAAACAGGGAGACAACAAGGCATAAGTTTATTTTCTTGTAACATGGTGAGAAAAATCTCAACTTGCCCCAGGGTATATAATTATGTATATTGGGTAGAAGAGAGAATGATTCTTTTATGTAAATGTACAGGTGCGTACAAATGGTTTTATTTCTTACTTGCTAGGTAACAGACATGAACAAAACTTCTAACTTTATTGCATCTCTTTTAGCAAACAATTATCTATAAATGCATTTTTAAACACATGCTTATTTCATATCAACATTATATTTCACTGTAAAATATATATTTCTCTTTTGCTATTGACAGAAATTTATTGAAAATCATTCTAAGATTCTATATCAATTTTTAGCAAAAAGTAGATGATTAATATATGCACAACTCAATGTTTTCATATCCGAATTAGATTTCACTTCTTACTTTTCATCAGTTAAATATCAGCAATGCTCTTGTTTTTCTTCATTAGCTATTAAAACAGAAATCTGATGAACAAATACTTTCAATTATACTATATTTCCTTTATAACAATGTTTGACTGATCTTTGCAACAACTACTGATTTCATATTGACAGTAGATTTCACTTTCACATTTGTGTCATTCAAATTTAATGTACTACTACTGGTTTATTGAAATTTCAATTATTAAGTATCAATCTTTACATAATTGTTGATAAATATGAGTACCATAAACCGGGGTGACTTTGGCCATTTTTATTATAAAAATGTATTTTCATCGAGCCTCACAAACTTGAACAAATTCGTCTTATATTTCTTTATATATATTCTTATAGGGTAATGTAAAAATCACAAATTTGTTCAAGTAAGTGAGCCTCGATGAAAATGCATCTTTCTCAAAAACTGGCCAAAGTCACCCCGCCTTACAGTAGTGATTAAAAATGTGATGATGAAGATTGAAATAATGTTAGAATACTTACAATTCAATGACTAAATATACATGCATCTTATCCTCGAAAATATCCATTAGCGCCACAATGTTGGGATGTTCTATTCTGTAAAGTGAAATAAAAAGAGAAAGAAATTGAGAAAATATAAGTAATAAATACATGTATATATATAAGTAATATATATAAGTAATAAATACATGTATATATTTTTTTATATGCTTTTTTGTATATATTTTGTTTATTTACTGCAGAAGATTATATGTTGAAATCAACCACACACACAGTATTGCAAAATTATGCTTGAAGTGTTGTTTAAATGAAGAAAAAAAACTTAATACAGTCAATTTGAAGCTAGAAGCACATTTTTAGAAAATCTCTTTCTTTTTTTTATCTGTCTAACTGCTGTAATAAATATAATCAAAATATGCACTAAGTTAACATATGTACGGCACCCATTATTATATAAACTATAAGGTTTGTCAAGAGCATATAGAACAAAACAATGAAGGAAAAAATGTTTTAAAAAAACGAGTTAAAAAAAGGCAGTATACACACTGTGTGACTGTGTGTGAATTTCGACTGGGAATACTATCAGCCTATCAGGAATTCTTTTCCAAAAGGCTCTCTGCTGCAGCCTAGCACAGAACAGTTCATATCATCTAGTTCAACAAAACAGATATGCATTTAAGTGGAATCGGGAAGGGAAAAAAGCATGGAAATCTACTTGATAGTGCAATTATGGGTCAAGTAAAAGGAGGGCGATGGTAATGGTGATGGCGGGGACCCTTGACATCCGGTGACAGATCTGTAAAGTACGCCGCAATATTTCTCTGTCACTCAGGGAAAAAAGGCAAGCATCAACAGAACGTCAGTGCAAATTTGCCAGGTAAAAATGCTTGGCATTATGATGATAATGTGTTGGAGGGTAGGCTATTATAGGTCCTGTTTCCCTCATTAAGTGTTATACAAAATCACAGGGTAGGAATGTTGAAGTATTCTACTAAAAGGTGGGATATGTCATGTTCCGATCATGGATTTGGGAAGATGGAGTGATTACTTTCAATTCTAGTTTAGTTCTCAAGATAATATGGAACTGAGGAACATTTACACAAATGCTGATGATGATTATCCTAATGATAAAGGGGAAAAAAAACAAATATATTCAGTTTGTGTGCATTATATGACTATACGGAGGGAGAAGCTTTTCACATTAGTGTGAGATCTCTTTCTCCATAGATCCACTTCATAGAAATCCAACACTCAGTCAATACAAGTGAAATGGTTCTGAATTATGATGAAGACATTGAATCGCAATCACAAATGACACGTTTTGGTTGGGAAAAATCAATGTTGTAAGTCCATTCCCTAGAGATTTGACAAACATTGACGACAAGTGAGCCCGCTCGGCATTGTGCATGACGCAAGTTTCGTAGCAATTCGAGGTAAGGTGTAAAGGAGCTTCACACCAGCCTCGGGAAATGCACCAACAACTAAAAAAAAAAGGTATAAAAAGATGGGAGACGCTCGAAAAGTCACTTATGTTTGGGACGATGGATGGCTACAGTTGAACTGACGTCAGAGTGAAGTCACTCTTGCTGTACGCTACAGTTCACTCCAGATCACCGCTTAATCTCCCCGGAAATGAGGCATATAAACTGGGAAGTGTTCTACCGGCCTTCGCATCACAATTATCATTAGCAAAAAAGTAGGCAAAAAGGCTCATAAACACACTCTTCAGCAGAAATTCTCACACACACACACACACTCTCAAATGTGTGCACATATTTGATGATGTCATCTTGTTATCGACAAAGAAAGTAGAAAAGCAACTATAAAAGGGAGAAAGATTTGTATGTAGAAACACAAACACATACAGGCTTATGCATACGCAGACACACGCACATGCACACACACACACACACACACACACACACATACACATCTTTGGTGAAGTCAATCACGTCTTACTTAACTGACTCTGACACAAATGATAAAGACTTAATCTGGACTGGAAATGAGGCATTAAACTTACTGGTTGCATTCTATTAACAACACTTAACTGTCAAAACTGGAGACATCAAATATCTCTCTTAGTGAATATTACAGTTGCCTTTGTATAATGGTCTCTCCATCATTTTCCCTGAGAATAAAGGCATAGAGGCAACAGGTGAACTAGATGCCTTATTCAATGCAATATTTATTTGGGTCAGATTTTGTATACATGTAAATATATATCACCCCCAAAAATGTTCAGGACTGATTGATTTTGCTGTAACATATTCTCCATAGACCCAAGCCCCGAGTATTTTCTGGACCAGTCCTGAATGGGTTAAAAATAACAATTCAAGTGAAAGCAGTCTTAACTTAGTTTTCAAACAACATTTAAAGATCTATATTAACATTTTTGGATGCACATATATTGAGGGTTACATTGCTCCAATATATAGGGCCACTTGGAAGAACATCAGTTTTCTTGCATCTCTGCTGAATTGAGTCAATCCGCCGTTCCATTGAATTGTTGTATCATGTTTATAATATGTGATTGCAGTAATACTAACAAAGAAACAAACATGTACGAACAAATATGTATTGAAGTTGTGTCTAATGGGTTAAATGCTTGACCAGCAAGTGAATTGTCTCCAAGGGTGTTGTCACATACAGCATCACCGGATATGCCCGACGGATTGAAAATTTGAGAGAAAAATATTATCCTGTGATGAAAGTTGTCTCCATTGCTGCATGCACACAACTTTCCACTGAATAAAACCTTACAACAAACTTGCCTGACAAGGAACGCATTCATCAAACAAGTTATGGGAAAGAAATGCATACGAACCCGGAGACGAACGGATTGAAAATGTTACTCTCCGTCTGGCGTCGGTTAACGCTATCCCGTGATATGAGACAAGGGCTGAATGGGTTAAATGCTTGACCAACTCCTGTGGGATCCCTGATCTCACAGGAGTTGACCTTTGCATTAATTAGCGGTGTTGTGCAACTACAATGTTTACTCCACTCCCAAGCAAATGGCGTAACAATCAAGAGAAGAGAAGAAAAAACTCAACGAGTAGCAAACTGTAAAAAAGGATATATTAAAGATTGCAAGACACGTTGCACGCAAAGAAGCATTTTTTAGGGTTTGTTTGTTGGACTCTCATCTAATGAAATCTTTTCCGAGGGCGCCCCGTCAATATTGCTATGCTAATTCAGGACTGGCCCAGAAACATGTCCGATTCCAGAAGTGCTTAGTACGCAAACCCGACATGGAATTAGAATAATCATCAATCCTGCTTCCCAAACTGGACTAACAATTTGAATGGGTCCGAAGTCTCCTTCACAGAGCTCTATTTAAATAATTATATTTATGTGTATCAACGTTATTTCAGGAAATTTAACACAAAAAAGTTGGTAAAAATTAATATCATCATGTATAGATGTTCCACTATTACTGATACTATTATTCATTTTGAATTGAATATGATTGACTAGTTTGAACGTCTAATCTGGTTATATTTTCTTCCGTTTTGTTGTATTGTTTTTATTGTAACCACATCAAGACATTGAATAATAATAATAAGAAGAAAAAGAATAATAATTATTATTATTATATAATAATTATAATAATGATAATATAATTAGCAAAAACATGGATAAAGCATGTTCATGTATGTTTCCTACATCTACTTGATGATGTACAAAATTATGTGATAAACAAAATAAACTTATTCATCATAAAATTATATTCTGTTTTTAATTGAATTCCTCCCACTCGACTGCATCATCACCATCACCTAATCAAATTTTGTTAATGAATTTGCTCATTATCATAACTGTAACGTAACCAATACAATCTCAATATTCCATAATGTTGTTTGTATGTGTGTGTTTAGCTTTGAAGAATATTTTTTAAAAATTAATGCCTTTAATCCAAAGTATGAGTTATACTTTTGAGTTATGTGTTATAATTTTAAACTTTTTAAAAATAATTAATTGTAATAACTTCAATACATTTTTTATGTAAGGCCCCCCCCCCCCCCCCCAAAGCATATTGTTAGTGCATTCATAATTGTGTCTGTGCATGTGTTTATGTACGTGTGCTTATTAAGCATACATCGTGTTACGAATCACAATCAATGTGTAAATTAGCTTCATCTATCAAAATTGTATAGCATAATGTAGCATAAGCAATCTGAAAATATATATATATCTCCTTCCTACAACATCCACATATGCATGTGTTAGCATATTAATTGTTTCTATGCATTTTATGAAGTTATATTGTTTGAAAATTTGTTTGAAAAAATAAAGAGAGTATTTCAATGACGCACCTCTCGTTAAATGACTAATACAAATTAAAACTTTATGGCATTTGATAACATCAATGATATCTAGTTTTAAATGACAAGGACACGTTATTTGAATTGTGTTTTTTCTTATAAATACTAGACATACAATCTTTGCTTTTACAATATGAAGCAATATTTGTATAATATAACAACATTCAACCATTAAAAACATCATATATCTGGCAGGAAAAATCTGGTCAGATAATTCATGAGTTGTACTCTTGTACAAATATTTGTTTTTGTAATGATCATGTTTGCTGAAATAATGTTTAAATGCATGGAATACCGCATCCCTGGAAAACAAACATCTTGCTTCATCGCTTTAATTCAATTATTCTGTCAGATTCGCTCCATAAATCAGGAGAATTCACAGAAGAAAAATACAGCTTCCGTTTTTAACTCTTAAAATGCCCAAACACATCCAAGCTCTACATATTGTACTGTATATATAGTATGTGAATATAGTCCAGTGCAAATTACAAAATTAGCATTATAAGTGTTAATGGAAGAAGTCATGCTTTTATTATTTTGTTCATGGGTATGAACCATTGCTACATTTATGCGACACTTCCAACGCATTACAGTCCATAAAGTTTCATGGGTAACAGGGTGAAAAATATCAGAAATCCCCACGATACAAAAAATGAAAAATCGCTACAATTTTGTCATCATAATGCCTCCTAGTGAGGAAATTGTAACTTTCCACTAGCAGCATTCTCATCTCAAAAGGCCAATGAACTTTTATGGGCCACTGCCGTAAACAATGTCAGAATCACTTTCTCAGAACCCAGCACTAGATGCACAACCACTATAATATGATATTGATCATACAGCAGTGATATTCTTCATAACGCTGTATTCCTTTACGAATTCTCCTCTTCCCTCCTTTCCTCAAAATAATTTGTTTTTATTTGAATGTCTTAATAAATTTCCTCTTGGCCCATCTACATGTCGCTATGCTGAAAAACTACAACTCACATTTTGTGTATTTCACAACATTATTCTCGTTCAATAGTCATAAAAATGGTAACTACATAAAGGAAACACAGTAACATTTAACAAACAGTATAAAGTGTTCCCAAAATAACTTTAATGGACTATGATGTATACCAATCATACATAAATCTTACAGTGCAAAATTACTACATTGTTTTATTTTTTTGTTTAAAATAACATTGAGTATCTACTTTCTTTTTTTCACCCCTATTCCCACGATAAGATCAGCACAAAAATTACCCTTTTGCTCATGGTTCCGACTACACAGCCCTTACATCGCAAAAAGTCAAAGAACTTTCATGGGTACTGCTGTAAACAATATCAGATAATTATGCATTTCCTAATATAAATCATATTGTTCAAAACTGCTTTAGTTTTTGTTGCAATCACATAATAGTAACTATCTTCTGCATCATATCCCTTCTCTTACCACATGCTAAACAAATATGGATAAATTTCCCCAACACCTTCCGCATCAAGGCCCCCCTCTTTCATGAAGTTTTTTTTTTATCAGAATAAAATTCCTCAATAGATCACACAACTGTTTTTGTCTTGTATGAAATAACAATGTCTTTCTTCCCATCTCTGCCCCTCCTTATCCCACAACAAGTAAATATTTGTATCACTACGATGGATGTCACGTTCCCATGGTAACTCTACATATAGGGTAAGGACGAGGTTATGAGGTGTTGTTGTGATCAGAACTCTCTCTCTCTCTCTTTCTGTCCCCTTCCCTCCCTTCACTTCTCTTGGTGGTTTGTCATCTCCATTCCCTCATCTCTCCTTCCCTCTTTCCCTTATTTTACTTTCCTCCTTTTTTTTAGTACACACTCTTTTCATCTTTTATCCCTTTTCCTCTTCATCCTTTTTTCTTTTCAAGATCTCTCCCTCTCATTCTCTTTATTCCCTCTCAATAATGTATTCATTTATTTATTAATTTTCACTCATGGGATGGTGTGCTCTTGTCCGCTAAAACCCGTTTTCAAACTCCATTAACTCCATTATATTTCAATGGCTTCTGCTGACATTATTCACTGTTTCTTTATCCCTCTTCCTCTCTATTCGTCTTCATGTTGTCATCATTCCCTCTCTACCCCTGTTATTCCCTTCCAAAGTCTTTTGTTCCTTTTCTGAAGAAAACAAATCAGATGGGGTTAGAAAGAAACAAACACAAAGAGAGAGATAGAAAGAGACAAAAATAAAATGAAGAAAATTTCTTGACGTACGGCATGACCATCAATCCCTTCCTCCCGATCCCAGCAGAAAACTGGTCAACAATCTAGAGTCCATTTTGGACACACCATTTATTTTAATAATGTTATTTGAAATGAAAAAAATCAGACAAGGATGACTGCAAGAAAACCACATCCTTCTATTCTAATTAGGATGTTTGTCATAAAAGTTGTTTAAATATTGCTGTATCATTTAAGAATTCAGTGTAAACAACAAACACAAAGTGTGATTCCTTAAGACTTGTGTCATGTGCAAAAAGTGATGAATGGTTGATACAATGTGTATTGTTGTGATCTGATATGTCCACTGAGTAACGTGTGAACATTTTGAGTTAAATGGATGTTATATGGCCGAGTAATGAACAAAAATGCAAAGTGATATTCACTAACTTATTCCACTGACTTTGTACACGGTTACGACTTTCCAGTGGATAGTCTTAATATCTGAACACTTCAATCGTAAATATCTTTTTAACAAAAGGGAAATTTGAAAAACCAAAACCTGTCCCATGCTTCTATTGTGAATACAAATACAACAAGGTATGAGAGAAACGCCAGAGTTCCAGGTAAATTTTGAGGTTTCGGACAATGTTACTAGATCCCTTTAACTTCCATTCATTCTAAAGTCAAACTTAGACAGGTGACCACTGTAGTCAGGTTCCATAACATCAAACCTGCGTATAGTGACCATCTAAGAGAAACAAGAAAAGAAAGGTGACCTCTATAGGCAGGTTCCATAACATTGGTTTCTTCTGCAGGAGACCACAATTGGAGGCCACTATAGACAAGTTGGCTGCTATAGACAGGTGGATGCTAACACAGGTTTGACTGTACCTTCATCTTGGTTGACTTTATTTATATAAGAAAAGGGAGGAGCGGGGTAATAGGGATTACTATATACGGAAAGATATATTGTCAAACATCATATCAGAAAAGTTCTGCCTGAAATCTTATTGACTTTTCCTGCTAGTAACAGCCGGTTGCGCATTTGCAGGCATTTCACAAAGGTCACATCAACATACAATTCAATATTTTGATAGGTTCCAAGAGTTTAATCACAGGATGCTAACAGAATTAGGAATCTGGTTCATGAAAATGCAGATTCAAGCTGTCGAAGAACTCAGGACCCCTCCTCCATTCCAAATTTGATATACATCCTTTGTTTAACCAGTCACATCTGGGCCCCGATGCAGAAAGAGATGCAAGCAATTGTACAGGAGCAATCAATCATGTGATCATGTGACTAAATGCGCATATCTGATCGGATCAAATGTGCATATTTTCAGACTTGCAATCAATTGCAACTTTAAAACCGATTGCAACTCTTTCTGCATATGGGATTCTGTCTGAATTTTTTTTTTTGTTGCTCAAACATGGCATATTATCCATGAAGTTTATGCAGGGATAATGTCTCAACTTGTTGCTGATTAATTGTAATAAACAAAATAATGAATCTTATTGGTTTATGAATATATATGAAATTGAAATCAAATTAAACAAAACAGACATTCTACAAATTCCTTCCTTGGGTGGTCTTTATGGACAGGTTTGACTGTACAAAGCTTATATAGATAGGTGGCCTGTGGTTGGTAGAGACGGTTTGATTATTCATGTATTTATAGCGCTATTTCTGACCGCCTTCCCATTGATGTCACAGATTGCAGGCTTCTCAAACCGAGAATAGAATATTAATTGCACATTTCCATGAATCAAAACATTACAGTGATTCTCTCATCAATTGTACAAAAGCTCTTATACCTAAAGTATTACAAATATTTGTGGTCTTGAGAAAATAAAACATAATGTATAAATATAGCAAAATATAACAAATATAACCAAAAATGCTTTTTGCCATTCCAAAAGTATAAAATGTTGGCCAATAGATTATAACATTTTAAATTTAAGTTGTATAATTAATCCGTGGTCTATAAGTCTTTAAGTAAAAATATGCTAGAATTATCATTTACATCAGTAATAGCCCTGTCACTTCTAAAGATATTTTTGACAAGATAAATTGTATAGATGCAACAACCCCTTACTTGATGAAGACAGAAAGCATGGATGTTGAAATGTAGGAATTTAGTTACACCAGGGAGGGATGGAGTCAATATGTCGCCCCCCCCCCCCCCCCTCCTCCTCCCCACCCCCACCCAAACAAAAGAATCCCTTCGCAAATTGATGTCTGTGAAAGATAGAAATAACCCGTTATCAACCCTGCCTGGAATTCTCTCCATATAATGTAGCTTATGGGATCAAACAGGCATTCCATAATCTATTCATAGGATACAGACTCAACTTAACTATATCTAGACACCAAAGGCCATATAGTTGAAATACATATAATGATCTCGGGGTAGTGAGACAGTTAATTGTATTAGCATGAGAATTCTTGTGAATTCTATCTTGAGAGACCACCTGTGCCGGAAATGATGAGCATGACTCGTAAGCAGAGAAGCAGTCAACAAACCTATAAAAGCACATGACCTTTTTTTGAAGAAGTGGGCGACATGTTATTTTCTTTTTATTGCCCAACGTGCCACATGATCTTGGCATCGATAGTAGCCGATCCTCACAGAAAATTTCCTTTTATTGACACATTTTAACATGATTTTGGCATTGTTAGTGGCTGATCTTGACAGCTAATTTCTTTTCATTGCCGGATTCAGCATGACCCTTTGAACTTTATCTAACTTTTGAAATATCAAAATACCTTGCTCCATTTCCCAAAGCTAACATTAACTTAAATAACTTAATTTCTCTACAATGAAAATATGTTACACATAAAACGTGTTACTTCTTTAAAAGCTGTAAGGGTTTATGAATTATTGCAAAAATGCAAATGCTTAATTGTGTCTGTTGTTTTCATCTGTAGTAGATATGAAAGTACTATTATATTGACCTTCTCAATATTCATTGTCACATTTGGTATGTAGTAACCCATGGCTTGTTCACAGATTAGTATCAACAGAGTAAACCCATTTCCTCCTAGGAGTTGTAATATAAATAGAGATATCACATGGTAGACCAGTTCTAGCAAGGTATTGCTTATAGAGAAATTCATTATTTTGAATGGATGATTCAAGGAGGTCTATTAAAACATGTTCAATGGTTTGTTGCTCAACTCAACTTGTTGTCTAAATAATATGTTCTGTTTAATAGATATTTTTTTCCTTTAATGGAGGTATATTCTCAATAATACATTACAGTATGTATCATAGATTGATGCTGAAAAGGTTAAAAGGCATGTATTTAGGACAGAAGGAGTTCAAGTATATCTATCAAGATACATGTACATGTCTAGTGGATCACTGCTTAACTCAACTTGATGTCTAAATAATGTCAATCGGTCCAGTGATATCCACAAATTGATGCATACTGTGTTTATTTGTCCCCCGCAGTTCCAACATGTGAAAAACCGCATCCATGTTTTGACTGTAAGCATTGCCCTGTCCGCCCCATGATCAAGCCCATTTATCATCCCATGAAGCGCATCTGTATGCCGCCGTTTCTGCATCACCGCGACAGACGGGGGAGGGGAAAAAGTAGCTTCCTTTTGATTACTATCGCTACTTCCCTGTTCTGGCTATTTAATGGGAATTGATTCAACAGATAAGCTGTCAACGCAAATACTCGTACATAGTTAATATCACACTTGCGCAACAGGTGCGACATGTCAACCATATAAATTCACCTGTGAAGCTTCTCTGTAGTGTAACAGTGCAGTTAATTTGAGCATGGCGGTAATACCCCATTGATATGACATACATTCTGTTCTTACATGTTGTACAACTCTTACAGCGCATTATCTGCTGTATTATGGCCCTTTTCCTCCATATTACTATCATGTTAATCAATTTATTAGTTATACATGTTAATTTTTTAATAGTCAATGAGTGTATCTCTTTTTGAAAATGAATTGAATAAAATCAAACCAAATACAAACTACCCTTTGTACACTACACTGCAATTTTTTCAAAGTAAACATGAGTGAATTACTGTCTAATAGTGAAAAATCTTTAAAACAAACAAGAAATGGACTGAAAGTAAATAACTTGTATAAAGCCTGGGCATGAAATATGGAAAAATAGCTTTTTGAAACCAAATTTAATATATATTCACTTGATATATAAATTAATGCAGGGTTTTAAAGGTTCAGTCGAGGATTCTCAGACATAAGACATTGTCTCAAATTTCTCAAACAAATCGTTATTTCTTAACCTGTTCCCTTCCAGATTTTGCCATTCCCATACAGTATTTACAGGGAACACCAGATTCACATAGGCAAGGGGTCAACAGATTGACAGAGCTTGTTTAAGTACATGTACAGTACATGTCCCTGACCAAAATTTTGCAATTCATAATTCTTAACAGCCAGGTAGGGATTTGCAGACATTTTCAAATTTTCTCACAATACTCAAACAAATTGTTATTTCTTACCATATTGACAGCTATTAAAGTATTTACAGATTTGTAGCGGTCAAATCCCTGACCAAAACTTTACAATTCATAATTTTTATTTTGTTTTTGTTTAGAAGATTGAACTTCCTCACCGCTTATCCCCCAACCCTAAATCTGAATGTGTTGTGGTGACAAGCCAAGGCCAAGTTTAGCATATTTGCGGAAGCTGTCAATCCTAGCTAGAATTTGGGGATCTTGGCAGCGAAAAAAACAAACATCAGTTGGGAAATTGCGAAGCAAACAAGAAGGGTACACAATGTGCCAACAGCCAGGGGTGTAGCTAAGGGGGGCCTTAAGGGCACATGCTCCCCCCCCCCCCCCCCCCCCCCCCACACACACACAACATTCCTCAACCAAGAAATCAATGCTTGCAGGAAAAAAAATGGATAAACAAAATTGCCTAAATCATGTCATTATTAAAAGTAAATAGGTGAAAAATCATGTGCTCGCTCATGGAAATGCAAAGCCTTCCTTGTGCCCCCTACCGGAAAAATCCCAGCTAAGCAACTGCCACCATCATTGGTACAGCCAGAGTCAACCCAGGCTGGTCGGGGAGGGGAAGGGGGCCAAAGGAAGGGGCAAGGGAGGGAGGATATTCCCCTGTGAAAATGGAAGCCTGTGCTGAAAATACAAATAGGTTAATTCATGTTATTCATTTTGTTGGTACTTCTTTCTCCAATGGGAGGGCTCCCATGGGAGGGGTTTGGTTGGGGAGGGCTTGCAATGAGGTGGGGAACATTCCTACCAATAAGTAGCAACTGCCCCCACCCCCTTGTCATTTCTTTTCTACACCACGGGACAACCCAAAAACAAGATACAGCTCTTTTATTTCTTTCGTAGATTCATTCTTCTTATCTTAAATTCTGAGCAACTATACATACATTTGTACGTGCACGAGGTTATGCTGACATTTATGAGAATCCTGACTCTTTATATTGGACGAAATGAAATGAAAAAAAAGAAGGTAATCCAGTAATGAGGGAGCACTGCTCTTGTTGTTCTCACGGCACCCTCCGGCAGGAAACCGCTGAAAGGTCAAACATGCATTTCTCAATACACAGAAATGTGCTGGTCAGATCCCACTTGTATTTTAATCATTCTTTTCGTTGCAACGTAGTTTGCATTTAAAATGCCAAGTTTAAATATATATTTGTGCTGGTGGTATGTAGCCGCATGCGCTGTGGCTAGTTATGATAGCATTACATTGTTGGAATGAGATTAATTTGGTAAAAGACTTTACATACTTTTATTTAGGTTGTCAGTACGTATGTGTGTGATTGTGTGAACATATAGTTGTTTGTCTGTGTACGTACAGGTATGTGTGTATGTGTGTTTATGTGTGTGTGTGGGGAGGGGTTGGCAGATGCCACATGTATAAATGTATATTTAGTAAATATATGATCTGACATTTACAAGTTACAGACTACCCACTGTAAATTAATATCCATTCATAAAATGTTGCGTCCGATGTTGCTAATCGATTATCACAAAGTAGATCAATTCGATTCAAGTTTACTCCAGAGATGCACCCTAACCTTTAATTAAGAACAACGCTTGCAAAGTAACTACTTTATAAACTACGTATGTTTATATGCTGTCTTATTGTTGTTGTTCCCCAGATATCCAATTGTCATGGGGAGTAAGTAAAATTAATTGTGCAGTTGTACTTGAAAGTCGCTCATGAATTTTCATGGACACTATTTTTAACAGCTGTTGTTCCAAATTGGCATTTGAAAATGTGAAAATGTCAAGTTGTTTATGTTTCGTTATTCCCTATACAGATGTAAGTACAACTAAGCCTACATTAGCAAAATTGGATCAAGACATTGTAAGTATGCTTAATATCGGGTGTGAATATTTAGAACTAAAACATATTTTGTTTTGTTCAGAAACAAACAATAATAATAGAAACAAATTCGTCTAAGATCAATGCACTTCACAAATATCACATTAACATCAACCTGCTCAGGTAGGTACAAAAGTGAATCCTATATAGATTCATAAAAATAATTGCACACACACACTTATATGGTGATACACATACATTAACCTGTTCCCTACTAGATGTTGCAATCCCCATAGAGTTAATACAGCACCCACCAATAACAGACACACATCACACATACACGTAAAGTATACAAAGCACATAGACATGCACTAAATTGTAGTGCTGGTACCATGATTTTATCAGGGAAAATCATGAACAAAATAAAACATAAATAGCATATTAAACTTAAACTGTTTTTTTTTTACAATTTAAAGTACTATTGAACATCATTAATATGAATCTATAGACAGTTTGACCTTGATTATGCACTTTTAAAAAAAATCTTTTCAATATTTATTATCAGTATTATCACTGTACCAGTATAAAATTGTTCCAAAGTACAAACAACCTCTTTTTCTTATTTGTTCAAAGGACATGCTTCAGTCTTAGAACTTTATTTTCAAAATATTGCAGAATGAAGAAAAATTTTATTTCTCAATTAGTAAACCTACTTAGGAATATCTTAACCCATTAAGGACTAGTCTCAGAAATACTCAGGCTAGAATCTATGGAGAATACATGTTAAAGCCAAATCAATCAGTCCTGAACGGGTTCAATACAAAACAAGAAACCTTTAAAACATATGCATTGTAATATTATGTTCATATCAGGGAACATAATATTTTCTAATTTAGAAACAAAACAAATATGGGAAACAAAGAAACAATGTAATATCTAACATGAACACACTGCAATGAGTTACAATAACATTATTGAACCAAACACATCAGAAATGCACCCCACAAGATCATATTCACCATATCAATTATCCTAGCAATCAAAGAGTCAAACAAAAATCACTCTACAACAAATACTCCCAGCAAAATAGACTACAGGGTTAAACTACATTTTTATTTTTAAAAAGCCAATTAAAGGGGACCACCAGGCAAAGAACAACACATACTTATATGCTTTGGTACCGTTTTGTGATATCAAATAGATACCCAACATTTTGCAAGGGGTTGTGTAATTCATAAACAAAGCAATTAATTGGTTCCTTACGGACCAAACATTTGCGAGTGCGCCAATGCTATTCAGGCGTACGTTCGGAGATAATAGAATCCCGGGCGATTCGTTCGCTCTGCACACAGTGGTCTTGTAAATACAGACCAATGAACGCATGCTTTAGAATGGTGATGCGTTTTCCAATTTGTTTTTTCTTTTTCTGGACACATATTTTGTGAACTTGTTGATGAAATGGAATACTAAAGATGTTACCTTTCATTTATAAGGATTTTATTTGTGGGTGCTGGTACCCTTTAAGCAAAAAACAGGAATGACATCAAAGGGAAACCAAATGCTGGCATGTTTGGTCACTATTACGGATAAGTGCATTATACTGTTTATGTCTGTTGCTATGTCAGTGTTTATGTAACTCCCTTTTGTTAGTGCACGCTCAGATGACGTTTCATGCGTATAAGCAAACATGTCAGCATTTGGTTCCCCTTTAACTGGCAAACCTGACACTTACATGTATTTCAATTTGAAAACAGCATCATTTATCTGGGCAAATAAAATATAAAATTAAGCTAAATGATTCTTATGTTGAGGTTGAGACTTGAATAACATGAACAATTTATCAGGTAGTAATTTACACAAATACATGTAAGCTAATAATTGTGGGTGTTTTAATTTTGTAATTGATCTTTCAGTTAGCATTTAACTTCAACCCCAATTTTACTATTTTTCTTTATAACTCCAGCCCAAGTAATTTCAGTACCAGTCCTGAATGGGTTGAATAATATATCCCTGCTTCTCAAAATGATCTAGATACATGTTCAGTTTCCCTTTGTTCAAGTTGCTAATCTTGACGCCTCATTTCAAACACACACACATTGTCCCAAGAAAATGTGTGAAGTCAACATGTTAAGAGGTATTAACCCTTTCCCACCTTGATTTTCTAATTCCGATAGAGTAAATGCATGGTACAGCAGACTCAGGTACATAACTGGCTAAGTCATCCAGAATAACATGCTCACTCGACTGTAGAAGAATAGCACCATCACCCCCTACCTAGACAAATGCAAAGCTTAACAAAAGGGGGGAAATCAATACCATTTTTGATGGCGTCAACATGTGAGTAATTATTCATGAGCGGTACAATAGAGAGTGGGTGATGTAGCTGCCCAGTCAAGTAATTGCTTGAATACTGATGGACAACACAACCTTCATTAACAAAATAAAGCAACAATAAAATATGGAACACGTTGGGTGACAGAATCTCTACAGGCACCAACTCAGAAATATTTACAATTTAAATATGACCACTTAAAAATGACAATGATCATCAAACTGTAGGCCTAAAATACAGAATATATGTCCCGTAAACAGAATGAACTAATTGCCTACATTAACTTGATGTACTCCATGTATTAACCAAGGCTCAAAATTAGCACTGGCCCCTGACCCAGAGCCACTTTGGGCTACAAAAAATTACATTCATGGCAATTCTACTTGCCCAATCGGGCAACTAAACATAGCATACTTTTGTTTATGAATGTTTTCCATTGTCCTGTGGCCCATTTCATAAAACTTTTGCAATTGTTGTAAGTGTCCAGTTATTGTAACTACCATGGCAACAGGTGAAATCCTCAATGCTGATTGGTTGTTGACCTACTAGTTACAATAATTGAACACTTACAACAATTGCAAGTATTTTATGAAACGGGGCATTCTGGTAGAAAAAGTAAAATACTTAATCATTATACCTGGGCCCTGTTGCAGAAAGACATGTATACAATCAATTGTAGTTACAATTAATTGTAAGTCAGATCATGTGTTTTAAATGAGCAAATCTGATTGGTTGAAAAGCCCATGTATCTAGTCATGATTACATAACTGTCAAACACAAACCAAATCCCAAAGAAACACAGGGCCTTTAGAATTTCAATATCTCAAGGAAAACTGGTGCAGTACCTGCCTTTATTAAGTGCACAATGCCTGTTGAAGCCACATAGACTTTCTGGCTTAGATTACATACTTCCGGTGGTATAGATTCTTATCAAATTACGCTAAAAGCTTTCATTCAAGCGTTAGATAAAAGTCTGCCAGGCCTTTATAGATTAGGTCAAGATGCTTCTACCAGTTTATCAAATTGGCACAGTTACGGAAACCTTTGGGACTAGTGACAGTCCCTAATATTTAATGACCTTTCTACAAGGGAGGTAGGTATACATCTTCATTGATTTGGATAGGTGTATGTGGCATTCACACTGCTGCACATTACACAAAAGAATGTACTTTTCACAGTGATCATGGTATCAAAGTGCTTTTTAGAATTATTGCAACAAATTACAAAGTACATTGTAGAACCAGTGTCGTAGCTAGGGGGGTTCTGGGGTCGGGCTCCTGGTGTCAGGCTCCCCTCTGGCCATGTTTTTTTTGTTTTGTTTTGCTTGTTAGCCGATATCAATTTTGGGACTTGGAATAGCTAAAATCCAAAAGCTTCTGCGGGCTCCCCATCAGAGGCCCTAATATGACCCCAAAGCAGCTCCAGCGTATGCACCCGCAGGTTGGAGCCTCCCCTTGCAAACTTCCTGGCTATGCTACCGATTAGAATGGTAAACTATTCTATCTATCATATATATATGGGAAATATAAGTAATAAATATGTATTATTTAAAGAAAAAGAAGTTCTAGAAGAAAATCGTTTAATTCCCCGGACTACAATGCACCCATCACAAATTTCACTTATTCCATGCCAACTCACAAAAATAACAGTGGTGCAATTAAATTCAAATAAAACACTGTTGGTTACAATATGCACCCTAATGAGTGAAATTGCCTTTCATGGTTAGAGTAGTAAAAAATGTTCCACATCCTTCCAGTACTATGGGTACAACTAAGAGTATAATTCAATGGCTTTTTCCTAAGATGTTGGTATTGTGAAGGCTAAGTCAAAAGTAAGAAACTCAAATGCAATCCATTCTTTAGTAATTGGCCATTAATATACATGTGACCTTGGCTGCTGAAGGGAATAGAAGCAAGCATGTTTTCATTTCTATTCATCTGTCAGGTGGGTGGGTGGTTTCAGTCAAGATCAATGGATAGCTCAAGGTTACAGGATAAAACCACTGACCATACCAAAAATATCTTGGTGATAAGAGTAAATATTATTGCTTAAGCTTGCTAGCCTTCAAATGCAGCAATTTCCTGACATACATTGTGCCCTTGTGAAGATGAGTGACTACTGCATTTACTTCCATTCATTTATTTGTATCCTCCATGAAATAATATTTAAAAATCACACAAAGTTATGATAAAAATTATGTACAATGAAGGTCTAAATGTAGTCACTGCTTAAAATGCAAATCAGAATAATACTGAGAATGTGGAGCCATCTTACAAAAGCAAAAGCTTTATTTGGTGAAGACAAACTTATCTAATTTGTCTTCAGGTCTGATTCAAGTGTCTGCATGTATAAGGAATATAATGCAAATATTGAATGTCAAACAGAACTGTATGGCTATCAAATTAATAAGTTAATGCATTATAAAAGCAGTTAGCCACACAATACATATTTGTTTTCAACTGTAAAATGGTCTACTCACTACTTTACTAAAAATCATGAATACCTTGAATTTTATCTTAGATGCAGATTATGTGATAAATGTCCATTAATCATAATTATCTTTGAAAGTCACTTTTCATGAAGTCTTTTAAATTACAACTCAGTTTTTATGTCATTTTTTTTTTTAAATATGCTTTCTAACCATACTCAAAATGCTGATAACAGCGCAATGCTGATCCGCTGTAGAAAATCAATGCCATATATTTCATTCAAAAAGTGCAATTAAGTTTTCAGCTGCCAGATGGCTAAAACAAAGCCCAAAATAAATTCAATCTAAGTTCAATATGCTTCCCAATTCAGATGCTAAACATAACAGAAGAGAAAGCCTACAAGTGAGATGCCAGTCTATTATAGTATTATAACCAGATACTCATTTAATTGGGTTTTACTTTTAGAGCTTTTAATACAGGACATTTTCTTGAAGGATGTTTTTTATATTAGCTGATATTACTGATGCGTTATTTATGAATGTAATCATGTCAGATAGTCTGCCCTTGATGTAAGAACCCCAGCAAGTGTTATATGGGTTAATTCATCATAATTGGAATTACGTCAAGTTACCAGGGTTATCAATGCTCCCTGGCCTTTGCCCTCTTTCAATATACTGGTGACTCAATGCATCATTCTCTTCGCATGTGTGGATGGAACAAGTTTCATGTGAATTTTTCAATTTTTGTTTAGTATTTGTTGCTAAAATGGTCAATTTCAATGCAGGTTTTTTCATACACAGATGAGTCATGATATCTGGTTACATTATCAAATATGTGAATATTCAATCATTTGAATATGTTATCGCTTTTGTTTAGGAGGTTTCCTACAAAAGTGGGTACATTTGTAAGACTTAGTTCATTATCTGACACAAAGAGTTTTCACTTGAAGCAATTTAGAATGCATGATGTACAATATAGTGATCGTGAAGTGGGTAGAACTGATACAAAATATTAAAATACACAAAGTTCTCACAAAGAATGAAGACAATTGAAGACCTTTCAATGGCTATAGTCTAACCCGCATCTTCCGTAGACCCCAGCCTCTTTTTTTGGGACAAGTCATGAATGGGTTGAACTAGACCCTTCTTTTAAATAATGTTGATACTGAATTTACAATACACTGATTCCCACTTTAAACTATAGGGCCAAAACCAAAAGTATGATAAAATTGGGTAAGAGGCTGGTAGCTACATGTAGACTATAAGCAGGAGACAACATTCAACCAAGGTTTGTATGTCAGTTGAGATACTGGGTCATGTATCAACACAAATGTTCAAAGTGTCTGCAATGAAGCATGTACATTACATTAATGTTATATATTGTAGGAAACATGAACAAAACAGCAAACAAAACCAACATACTTATGTCATGATTGCCATCCATTTTTATATGTCGTCAGAAAGATAAGGGTGTTAATTAAGTCACTTTCTGTACTCTGGAGATAATAATGTTAAAAGTGTGGGGGCCTTGTAGAAACCTAATTTTAGCTTTCTTTCGTTTTTGATAAATAATTATTATCTGAAAATGTAAAAGCAGAGAAGGCTCGGACCTACAAGATTCAGAACTGAATTTAGGAAATAATGAACCTCACCCCCTTCCACCCTAACCCGTATTCCTGTTTTATGTATAATAAAGTGAACTACAAACTTTATTGCAACTTGGTTAATAAACATATCAAATATCTCAATAACAAAGGAAACAGCTAAAGATCATTTTGGTTGAATTTAAGAACAAAGTTATTTATTCTCTTTAACGTTGCGATGATAAAAATTAATTCCTTATGCAGGTCATACCATTAGCCATGACCTGTATTTCACCTTTTTCAATTCTACAGAGATCTTACAGATAGACAACAGTGCCTATCTATTTCAATAGGTATTTAATAGCGCATGTGTATTAACTATAAATATTTATCGTTATGTATCTGTCACGCTATCTTTTATTCTATTAGATTATTTTATTTAAATAGCAATAGTTCATAGGACTTTCAAGTTAATGTGCATTTACTTACCATGTTTTGCCATATGTCTATTTCTTCACATATGAAGTCAAATGTAATAGTCTGTAAGAAATCAATCTAAGGGGCTGATAGCTAGACTACAAGCAGTAGGCAACATTTGACTGAGACCTTTTGTTTCCCTGTCATTTATAATACTGTGTCATGTATCATGTTTAAACTATGTTCAGTATGTCATGTAATATTGTGTTGAAGGAAATGTAAGCAAAACAAAATATGTTATGTTTGTCTGTAATGCGTACATTTATTTCATGCATGTACATGTACTTATGAACAGACAGCTTTGGTTGTTGTTATTGGAAAATTGTTTTTTAAGGAATGCAAAAAGGTGAACCACAACCAACTAACTAAAATGTCTGATAATAGCAATGGTTAGGTAGAGAACAGATAATAATAGTCAGGTTTATAACCCATAATCAAAGAGGTTGCCCAATCTACTAGATTGGACTGGGATCTAGGGAAAATGTTTCACATCACAATCAAATTGTCTTTTACAGGTTATTAACCCGTTTCCTACAGAATGTTGTGATTTCTATAATATGAATTATACTTTTTACACCAGATTCCAGCAACCTATGGATTAACCCTGCACTTGTCGGTAATTCATGTTTTGACGAAATTGGCATTTTAAGTTCACATAATATGTGTAAAAGACTTATGATTGTAAAATTGAAACAATCACATCTTCGCCAATTATTGACCGATTTGTTAGAACAAAGCATCAAATGAAAGCTTGTGATGAGGCCTTTCTAATAGTATGAAAATCTACGTTTTGATTTATACCGACAAGTGCAGGGTTTTGCTATAGCTGATCACATATAGTGTGCATGTAGGAACTAAGCAATATATCTGATTCTATGAGTAGCGTGACTCAAGCGACCATGCACTCAGAGGGTTAGGTGTATTGGCCCAGGCCTAGGGAGTGATGGTAAACCAAGAAGATGTCTGTTTTCCTACCATTTGAAATCCTACAAGATGCTCTGGTGTTGGTTGATACCGCAGGGACAATACGTGAATAGGATATGAGAGAAAAAGCAAAGGCAAAGGCCAAGATATCATGTGGTGGTTTCCAGCTTGTTTTCATAAAAATGTCATGCAGACAGCTTACGCAGACAAGACAGGTTAAAGGGATCTAGTAACATTGTCCAAATCCACAAACCTTACTTAGAACTCTAGTGGTTAATTTAAACCTTGCTGTATTAATTTCCGATAGAAACATGGAACAGGTTTTGTTTTTTTCAAAAAAAGGTTTTAACACAAAGTAGCGTTAAAACCTGTATATTGTGACCAGCTACGGGAACAAGAAAAGTGGCAACTATAGACAGATGACCACTACAGATACATCTAGGTTCCATAACTTTGTTTTTCTAAGCAGGGGATCACGTTTGGTGGCCACTATAGGCAGATTGGCTGTTATAGACTGGTGGCAGCTAAATTGTAAATGATTGAGTAATGTCTTGAGCAAAAATGCAAAGTGATATAGGCTAACTTATTGCACTAACTTTGTACAGTTATAATTCTCCCTATAGACAATTTAAAATCTGAACACTTCAATCGTACATATCTTTATAAAGGGAGGGAAATTTGGAAAACCAAAAACTGTTCCATGCTTCTACTGGTAATACGAATACAGCGATATATGAGAGTTCCAAGTAAGTTTTGTGGATATTGACAGTGTTACTAGATCCCCCTTTTAACCAGTTCACCAGCCTGACATTCAGACTAACTGAGAACAACATTGGGCTCCAGTCTCCAGACAATCAGCCCACAGGCTTATTTTTCTACCATTTGAAGAAGTGTGGATATATCCACATGCACATAAAAGCACAATTGGGCCTGCGCATGATAAACAGTCATTCTTTTCTGATTTGAATCACTGGCGCATACATTATATTGTTGACATTAGGAAACCAATGTTTGAGATATTTCCCTTTTGGTGTATAACACACAATCTCCCCAGTGCTCTACAAACCTACTTTCCATGATTGAAAGGAGCAAGTAAAAATCAGTGGAGGGCGAGTACAAGTAATCTAGATACACGATTATTATGACAATTTTGTTTTAATTCTGTAGGATTATCTGGATAAAATTTAAAAAGCACAAAATATTTGACAACTTTTTACTGAAGGTTTTCTATATATTGTTTATCACTGATTGCTCTTGAGTACTTAGGCAGTGCACGCAAGGCTTCATAATATGGTCATGTAAAGGGTGAAAATGTGAGCAAAATGGACAATTTCTACAGTATTAACTCATTGTCTAAGTGAACCTGCTACATCATGCACTGCATTCTATTGGACTAGAAATACCTTTGGAGTGAATGGGTTAAGTTGTGGTTTCAAGGTTGTTTACTTCATTAAAAATAGAGCCAGTAGATATTTAATATTTCTTGCACTTTTTTGATTAGCAACAATAATAGCAAGCAAGGCAGACGGGTCTTTCCTTGGTGCACATTATTGAGGTCTCCCATCTGCGCTTTTTTCCCCCTACTGCCTTGGGGAGGAAATTAATTGGGGAGAGCCGGCCGAACACGATTAACCAAGATGTTTAATTGCTTTCCCGTCACGTCGGATTATGTCTGATGGACCTGGGCACAAGCAAGGGACATGATGGCGAGGGGATGATGAGGATGATGGGGATGATGATGCAGGTTGTAAAACCGCACCACCATATTGCATCTGGTACACTCATCATGGCCGACCTCTTACATTTGTTTGTATCAATATCATCCGCGGTATACACTTTCCTGTCCCAGTATGCTTTCCCTTGTTGTTCCTACGACGTACGTAATCGGGCCATGAATGTTTACCATATGCCGAGCCGAGGTGAGCCGTGCGGCCCCGTCACGCCGTATTGAATTCATCTGACGTTTGCCGTCTGCTGAGCATACCAATAATGTGGACAAGTTAATGAGTGATGCCTTTGCCGCCTCATCTAATGTGATTTGCCCATGGTCATATCCATCAAATACAATTGACCATGGTCAGTCTACTCGATTGTAATAAATGGCCATTTTATTCTAATGTGATTACCAACGGTCATTCCGAACCTATTCTGATGAGCAATCTAATCACAGCAAGTTTGCATCTCTAACTGATTGTGGTCATTCCATATCAATTCAGTTTTATCATTCTCAAATGGACAAGTCACTCAATCACTTTTCATTATTTGAATACTGATTAATAATTCAAGTGGAGTAATATTCTCAACATTCATAAACAAGAAACAGATCAATTCTACCATGTCATTTTGAATACAAAAATAATTCAATGTCTTTTTACACCATTTTTGTTGTTGTAGAGGGGCATATAATAAGTCGACATCTTCATTAGATTTTAACATGTAATCTCGCAATTTAAACACTCTCTTTACTATGGCAACATTCAGAACATAATGAGAATATGATTATTTCATATCTAGGCACTGATTATGTTAAGGTAATATTTATCATTTATGTAGATTTCATTTTTTTTGTTATGATATAAAAGGTTGAAGGGTTGAGAAAACAAAAAGTGACTCAAGTGAAATACCACATTCAAAAGAGCACACAAGTTTAAGTTATTCCAACAATTGAGCATTGACAATTATCAAAATGTGCATGCAACATGTATATTACTGATACAAAAAAAAAATTATCCAGTCTAAAATGCAATTAGCATACAAGCATATGAGCTTGAGGACTAATCAGAATATTAACAATTAACCCATTTGGGACTGAACCTATCAAAACTCGAGCTCGACCGATGGAAAATGTATGTTACATCTAAATCTAATTGTTTCCAAAGGGGTTAACAATTTTGTCTTCATCTCACTGATGACAGAACTGAAAATCTTTCATCAAGTCAACAACCTGTCAATTTGAAAGGGAAATTCTTTGCCCAAGGCAAACACACAATGTATCTTCATCGCATTAGCTTGGCAAATCCTCTCGCATCCTAGCAACAACGATCGGCACTCAACACATGACCGAGTCCTCTCGTTACATAGCTTTTCCCTATCTGTTATAATCCCACACACTTATATTTAATTCAACTGCTTTCTTGTGCATGTTCCTTATTTTCTTTAAATCAAACATATGTAATATTTTATTATATTTGCTATGTTATGATGTCTTTGACAATCTGTGTGTGCATGCATGTACATGTAGTATAGATGTTTATATTTTAATATAATATACATCTATATGTAAATATGTGGAAAACAACATTATATTCAACAATTTGGATGTCTTTGTATAGCCTGGTAAAAGTATCACACCAAAACAAAACATACTAGAATAACCACATGGACAAAGACACATAACACATCCTCACTTTGCACTGAGCCTCACATTATCAATGCATTAGTTTTTCTGAATTACTGCACTAGGTAGTCAAAATACAAACACACAGATGCACACAAACACAAACAAAATCACACACACACACACACACACACACACACATATATATATACATACTGTACATCTTAACCCTTGCTTGGAACCTGTCCCTTTATTACACCATGTGACTGAAGACAATTTTACTGCTATTTTGAGTCTTATGGCCCTTGGTACGTGCATAAATCTAAATTCAAAACTTTCTTGTAATGTACAGTACCTTGCCTAGACCCCTTACCGCTTTACTACTTGCATCCATCCACATAAAACTTGCAATGGTGCTTCAGATCATCAGCAAACAAAGTGATAAACGAGTTAACATATTCAGGACTGAATGCTCCCATATATTTTGATCATTAAAGTAATCCATTAACTTAGTCAAAATTTGACCAAAATCACTTGGAGCTTTACTACTTCTCTTGTATTTTTGTTATTCAGCTTTATGGTAACGGTTCTAAGAATAAAGTGGGTTAGGATTTTTAAATTGTCTCCCAAATTATGCAGATCTTTATCATTGAATGAATAACGTTTTGATTGTAGTCAAAATCAATAGGCAGGTGATAAAATCTGACATGATTTGTCACTTTTTTTGTTAGGTATAGTGTGTTCTTTTTCTACGAAACTCTCACATATCATTCAAAAGACTCTTGCAATGATATTCATTTATGATTGACGTCTCAAAACATATCATTCAGAAGACTCTTACAATGATATTCATTTATGATTGAAGTCTCAAAACATATCATTCAGAAGACTCTTACAATGATATTCATTTATGATTGAAGTCTCAAAACATATCATTCAGAAGACTCTTACAATGATATTCATTTATGATTGAAGTCTCAAAACATATCATTCAGAAGACTCTTACAATGATATTCATTTATGATTGAAGTCTCAAAACATATAATTCAGAAGACTCTTACAATGATATTCATTTATGATTGAAGTCTCAAAACATATCATTCAGAAGACTCTTACAATGATATTCATTTATGATTGAAGTCTCAAAACATATCATTCAGAAGACTCTTACAATGATATTCATTTATGATTGAAGTCTCAAAACATATCATTCAGAAGACTCTTACAATGATATTCATTTATGATTGAAGTCTCAAAACATATCATTCAGAAGACTCTTACAATGATATTCATTTATGATTGAAGTCTCAAAACATATCATTCAGAAGACTCTTACAATGATATTCATTTATGATTGAAGTCTCAAAACATATCATTCAGAAGACTCTTACAATGATATTCATTTATGATTGACGTCTCAAAACATATCATTCAGAAGACTCTTACAATGATATTCATTTATGATTGAAGTCTCAAAACATATCATTCAGAAGACTCTTACAATGATATTCATTTATGATTGAAGTCTCAAAACATATCATTCAGAAGACTCTTACAATGATATTCATTTATGATTGACGTCTCAAAACATATAATTCAGAAGACTCTTACAATGATATTCATTTATGATTGAAGTCTCAAAACATATCATTCAGAAGACTCTTACAATGATATTCATTTATGATTGACGTCTCAAATATCAAGTATTTTGAAAAATCTGATGAAGTTAATGTATCACTTTAAAGTATGTTGTGCACTTCCGTTCCCGGCTCGCTACTCCCCTCTTCCCCTCTTCCCCTCTTCCCCTCTTCTAGTAGAGCGCATGCCACAGTCTGAAGCAAGCTAAAGATGCTATTTCTGGAAACATGCAGTTTTATTGATTATCGATTATCCCGCCTGTTTTCCAACCCGAGCCATGGGATTTCGTAAACCCCAAAATGCCTTCCCTGACATTTCCGGCCCCAAACCCCAACTTCCGCACTTCCATCCAGATTGTCTCTTGCTGAGCAGAGCAGATCACACTGCCTTGGCAGCTGATGGGAGCATTGCCTCCTTTAGTACCTTCTAACAATCCCTGCTGTGCCTCATTAGCCAAAAAGCACAAAACAGTGTCAATAATATTACAATAATTATGCGCATGCATGATTTTGTTTTGCACTCTCTAAATCTTCATTGAATCTTGAAAGGTACTATAGTTAGGCAGCTAAGGGCCTAGAATCATAACAATTGTGCACAAAATGAAAGAATTGTGAATTTTTCACAGATAGTTCATATTATAATAACGTTTAATTTCCCCCGTGGAAGTTTGCTAATTATGACCATGAGGGGCGGGACAGGGTCTTGAAAGAAAGGGGGTGCAAAGTGCGTTATTACACCATTGTATGGGTATCTCACATGACTTGATTCTTTCCTTAATATGTTAATGGGTTAAAAGTGACCTGAAAATCATATTGTCCATTATTATAATATATGATTTTTTATGGTGTAATTGTATGGGGTAAATGAAAAGGAGTGGGACCCCCCCCCCCCCCCCCTTCACTTTTCACATGTGTCTAAAGTTTACTTATCGTTCTTTAGTCCAACATGTTTTTATTGATTCATATTCTAGAAGGGTTAAGAATATATTTTAGCTTTGTTGCCACCATGGCAACATTGGGCAACTCTTTTTAAAGCATTATAAACTAAATTAGCTAATTTGCATATTTGTGAAATAATGTCAGGGGTCATTTTCTAGCTAGGAATTGTACAACATTGCTAACAAACAAGTATTCTAGGGTATTTTGGGGCAAGGATTCCATTTCCGGTGCTCGTTTGTAAGTGCCATATGGGCAACACCCTGAAATCCAAGATGGCTGCCCCTAATTTGCATATTTATGAATATTAATGATTTTCTGTGACTACAGCCTCTTATAAATCATAATTACAGACGATTTTCCTCAATTATGTTCTAAATGCGTGTTAAAGATAATTTAGCTTGGTTGCCACCTCGGCAACCTCTAGCAATGCATACAATTCGCATAATTAGGTATTTTACCTAATTTGCATATTCCCCCAAATCGAGTATATTGGGAACCCAGGAAGTAAAAATGACAAGGAATACCACTTTTCCAAGGTTTAAGGGGGCAACAAATCCATCCATGATACTTAGTTTGACGTATCACCTTGGCAACCCACATAAATCCAAGAGGGCCGCCTTTGTAATTTTAAAGGAATAATGCTATTTGCCACTTTAAGGGCATTTATTTTATAAAAGTATGATTTGTTTACTGTAAGCAAATAAGTACATCATGATTCAAGTATTCTAGTTGCTTATTCCAATAATTAAAAATCCAAACATTATAATATCGATCTAATATAACCGAAATAATATAGTCGTGTATCATAACATGTGTAATTTGGGGAGCAGCCATCTTGGATTTGAGATGGTTGCCATGGTTAAACAGGGAAGTAAGTATCAAAAATGGATCTGTTGCCCCCGAAAACCTTAGAAAAGTGGTATTACTTGTCATTTTTACTGTCCGGGTTCCCAATATACTCGATTTGGGGGAATATGCAAATTATATAAAATACCTTATTATGCAAATAATATGCATTGCTAGAGGTTGCCATCATGCCATGATGGCAACTAATCTTTGATATCTTAAATACATACTTAGAACATAACTGACAATAATAATCTGGAATTATTGCTTATACGGGGCTGTAGCCAGTGAAAATCAATAATATTCATAAATATGCAAATTAGAGGCATCCATCTTGGATTTTGGGATGTTTCACATATGGCACTTGCAAACGAGCACCAGAAATGGAATCCTTGCCCCAAAATACCCTAGAATACTTGTTTTTATCAAGTTTCTACTATTCCTAGATAGAAAATGACCCCTGACCTTATTACACAAATATGCAAATTAGCTAATTAACTTTAAAATGTGGGAACAAAGCTAAATTTTCCTCTTAAACCTTCTAGAATATGAATCAATAAAAAAAACGTTAGACTAAAGAACGTCTCCAGGTCTAATACACAAGTATAGGTCCGTCTATAGGACTATTTACTTACTTCAATTACATTGATTATGCATAGATAATGAGCTCCGTAACCTTTAACCCCATGACCCCAACATCTTTAAATCAGATCATTGTCACCCCACGGATGCGAGGCTAACTGCTACAATCATATTTAAAACGAAATATAGGAGAAGCGTTAAGAATTATGCCTCAAAGCGGCAACATAGGGCGGTAACAAGGTCATGACCTCTAAAGGTCACTTGGGGTCAAATTGAGCAAACTTCCACGAGGGAAAATAATTCACATATAATGAAGATTATATGGTAGGACTTTCATGTTTCTTTCACAAAGTGCACAATTGTTACCCTTAGCCGCCTAACTACTAGCTAATGTTCTGAAATCAAATTACCATTGTGTAGTTACATAGGAAATTTCTGAATAATCATAACCTAATAGGTTCAGTTTGTAACCTTTCATTACAAAACATTAAATGTTTACTTTTTGAGGTTATAGCTATTAGACACATACATGTTTATGATGAAACATAATTTCATTTTCTTTTAATTCAGTAACCCCCAAATCACATTTTATTTCTTCCCTAATACTTATGCACATTGACATTCACTTTCCACTGTTTGATGAATAAATGTAATGATATTGGATTATTGATTGACCAGTCAGGCTTTCATGGGGAAATACACACAGATCAGACAGATCAATCTCATTTGACATGCATCAGTTTGCTCTTTAACTCACAATTTTAAAAGCTCATCAGATTTCTATTAATCACAATACAAACACATCATTCATAGTTGAAATTCAGAAGCATGATATTACATTTATAATTCCCTAGTTATATCAATGATACAATGCAGAATACAAATACTTTTTCATCATCGAGAGCTACCTATTGAGCCTGCCATGCTCCTACTCCTAGTGTATATTATTTGACTGATCATTATGAAATATAGGTACAGTACACTTGACTTATCCCACAAATTAAATGATTTATCACCCATCCAAAGTCCTACACTCTGCAGTAGTCTTTACGGTAAAGCTAGGGATCAATAGGCCCCTCGTGCTCATTTATACCATCATAACTGTCAGAGGCAAGGCTCAAAATTAGGAATGAAAGTGTGACGTCACAGCTCTTCACTGCTATGAGTAATGGTTCTAAACACTGTCAGGCAAGCCAGACATTTCTGGCCTTAGCAATTGCTAAGAAGGCAATCGTCCAGCTTCAACCCACTACCAAAAGTCTGAATCAAAGAACAAGTGAACAAATGTAACTATGTAATAAGAAAAGAATGTGACATCACTACTTGGGTACTCTATGATGTCAATATATTACAACATACACCTAAAGAGGCAGAAGTTAATGAGACCGGCAGGTTGACGTGTACATATCAAGCTGTGTTTAATCATACGTGAATGTTTGCATTGAAATAACAGGGGTCAGCAGACTGGTTCAATCTACCCACCCTGCGCTAACATTGATAGATTGATCAATGTGCTAGACTGGACTGGACTGCTGACAAATTATATCTCCTTTATCTTTTCATGCTCCAAGACATCTGACAGACAAACTTTCTGACAGGTTCATCAAATGTTCTCCCTGTTTTCTTTCATGTTTGTCAGCATGCTTATGATTTAAAGATTCTGCTAATATAGAAAGCTGAATGCAGATTCCTTTTGTCTCCCTTTTTACAAAATTGTTGTTGTTGTTTTTATAAGCAGTTTTCCACAGTTTTCTTTTTCAATTTACCATTTTCCTTCATATTACAAAATATGTCTGTGATTTGAGGGCTCATTTTGCCCTGGAGCTGATGTGCATTCTGAATTTGTTTGCTTGGACCTCTTTGAAATACAGCTTGTAGGTGACAAGAGCAATCCATCCCATGAGTGGAGAATAAATGACTAAATTTGCTTACTTCATTTTCAGTAAGATGCTGTGCGGAAGTGGCCTTAATTCCATAAAACTTTCCAGTACTCACTTGTTTCCTAACGATTTTGTTGTGTTGTGTTTTTTTTTTTGGGGGGGGGGCTTGTATTGAAGATTTTAATTTAAGGGATATTAACTCAATATGTCAATATGTCCATAAATGTAGTAATGTATTCTGTTTAGTGTTTCCCAATAAGATACAGACCTATCAGAGACTGAATAATGAGCTCTGAATGATGAGGCCCAACATTCTTTGCACAGTAGCAATCAATTTCAAGCTCAAGTTACCATCCTCAAGCTGCCTAGTACTCTAATTAGCCATCTTAGCTGTATTACAAAGTAGGAAGAACATACATTGTGTAAACCTATTTGCAGAAGACTTACATGCACAAACCTAAATTTATTCAACAATCTTCACTCATTAAAAACACAAGATGCAGAATGTGACTACAATTATAATTAATGCTGTTATCCGATCCGATCCGAGAAGGGAATTCCCGGCGAACATGGCCTTCAACCGGGAAATTAGCGGGTCCGAGAAATGGCCCTTTTTTTTCTATAATTCTCGTTTTGGCAACCCATTTTTTCCAGTAATAATAACAAATTTGTATACTGTACATATAAGAAAAAAATGGGATCAACTCAAGTAATTTGCAGTAGGTATGACAGATTTACGACTTGTGGCTAGGACCAGGAGCAGAGAAGGTCACAATGTTTAAACAGGTTGAGCCTTGAGGTCAATTACCTGAATTTGTGCAGAGCTATACAAAGGGTTTAAGGAGAATGCCCCCACCTGTTGGAATGCTTACCCCCAGCCTTTGAATATACTTTTTAGTCTTTTTCTTGACTCCCACAAACATATATTGTGAACTGGCTTTTCCTGTGTATGCTTTATTGAACATAACTATAAAAAAAACCCACATAACTCTGCCCCAAACACTGGCACACCCCCCAAAATAAATTACCCCAATGCTGCCGCCCATTTTGTTTGGACAAACTTTTTAAACATCGTGTTTCTTGTAGTCATAACAAATTCGCCCAAACATGATCTTAAACCCCTTTTTAATTGGAGAACGTGTTTTCTACCTCGCTTTTACCCGAGTGAGATTTCCATAAAAACAGTAGGAGGTCATGTCGTAAAACACGCGGTGAGAGGTTGTGCAGCATTTTTAATCAAAATTGTTTCTCCGAGTCACACGGGTAGGTTACTATAGCAACCGCACCTCTCTCATCATGCGACCAGCTGGCGTGACATGTGCTAATCGGCGCGCGCTGGTATACGTTAGCGCGGGAAATTTTGACGGTCAATTCATATCGGGTATATATACAACAGGCAATCGGGAGCGCAATTGTCAGTCTACTATAGTCACGCTAGTTTTTTTTTCGCTGCATAATTATAGCGCATGTAATAATACTATACCGGTTTATATTCCTTACACGTACGGTACGAATCTATTATTCTTCAATCCGACTTCAAACTTCAACAGTAATCATGGATTTGCGGTGGGTAGCCATAATGCTACTGTTCCGTGCAATTCACAGCATGCAAACTTGTTCCAATTTTTATATTCATAGTATTATAACTTGTATTATTTGGGCAAATTTAAGTCTAAAATTAGGAGTATGTGGAATAATGTTTGTGTGTGAACTTACAGCAGTTTAAATTGGCAACCTTGTTTACAAGAGTATACCACATGTTCCCGATCCAAAACGCGATCGCTGCAATGTTTACATTTTTTACGGCCATGACGTCATCTACCCGGGTAACGTTCTGCGCGCTTTTTAATACAATGTTTATCAGCTTAACATCCTGACAACGTCCTGACGTTACCTCGCTATTACCCTAGCCCGACTAGGTCGAATCCTACCGCGCTGTTGTCAGGACGTTACCTCGATTGGACCTTTTTAATACAAACGCGGTAGAATGTCTTCCTGACAACGTCCGGACGTTACCGCGACTATTTTCCTCAATTAAAAAGGGGTTTTTCACAGGCCCTGAGTTCACATGTGGTTGTGAGTTTGGTATGATATGCATGCCCACTGAACCTTGGCTAATATATATATATGGTATATCTCCTCATAACTCCCCAAAATAGCAACTGTGTGTGCATGGGTACAGGCAGTGTTTTTGCTCATTCACAAGGGAACCGGAACGAACCGGGATTTCTACGAGCCGGGATCCGAGAGACGGGATATTTTGTTTACCTAACAGCATTAATTATAATGCACATGTATGAGAAAGGATATGAAACCTACTATTATATACAACAATGCCTACTGTTAGATAAATGAGAAACATACATTGTAAACATTCAGGTTTACTCTGTTTGTATGATCTGTATAATATAATATAAGTATGTCTCAAAAAGGGAACAATATAGTGTATTATGTAAATTATATAAAGTTACACTGTATGTTTAAAACTGAAACAATGAATTGAAATTGTAATGCTCAAATCCGGACATAACATGAGACCCACCAGTTTATCAAAAGGGAATGGATGACTTCATGTAGGAATGTCAAATTCCATGGGGGAATAAGGATTTATGAATATATGTAAGAAAAGTCTGACAACTTCAAATACACAAGAATTATTTTTCTGTCGCACCTTTGTTTTAAAATTTCTCAAACATTTACTTGCCATGAGAACAATCATTTTCTTCCATTTAAATAGCTTTTAAATGATTTATATTAGTGTCCTCTAAGGAAATAAGGATTTACGGGAAGGTAAAAACCTGACAAAACCAACCAGAAGAGAATTATTTATCTCACCCAGATCTTTTCAAATTAATAAAACACATACTTGTTATTGGAACAATACATTTCTTTCATTTATGGCAAAAGTCAAAATTAGAAATGATTTATATGTGTCCTCTAAGGAAATAAGGATTTATGAAAAAGTAAACAAAATACGAGAAATTCAAAAATGGCAAGGATGTTTCTATCACACAGATCTTTTAACCCGTTCACTACGAGATTCTAAAGTCCCCATAGACTTTTTACATAACCCACCCGGTTTCTATTAGCAATGGGTTAAAATTTACTAAAAATGTACTTGCAATTGGAACAATGATTTTCTTTCATTTGAATAGCAAAAGTCATTTTTAGAAATGTTTTATATGCATCCTCTTCACTATACCATTGTGGCGGTACGATATGTAATTTATTGCTTGCTCTAAACCACAGGAATAGGGTCAGGTGCTCTTGTCACTGGCTTACAAGTGTCTTGGCTATAAATCTTGTCCCTTTTTGTCTCTATGCTGCATAAATATCCATAATGCAGTGTATACACTGGTACTGACATGATGTAATTGGGTTTTATATGTGTGTGCTATGCATAGGTACTTGAAGAGTTCTTATATATGCAAATACATATATAGCAATTGGAGGAAATTGGGATAATATTTGCTGAAGAAAATAATTAGGACATTTGTAATACTTTGATGTACAATGAGTAAGGTACACCATTTGAAAGACCAACATTTGTATTAAACTTGTATGATGGTAGCTCTATTAAAAAAAAGGAGTGGAATTATTTGTTGCATATAAATTCTTCATTTGTCTAGTAGGACACACAGAATGTATGTGTTCACATGTATGTGTATTTTTAAATTCATATCAAGTATTGTTTGTGTATTACGCCATAGGCCAGATATCAAACATTTAATAAGAGTACATTTCTGTAGTTTTCACAAAGTGCTAAAATGGCCTAAAGATAACATTTTTAGAGTGAATGTACGTGCAGTAGATTCAATGCATAATGAACTGCTAGCATCATAGTAGGGAACATAACATCCAGGAATGCACTTTAAGAAATGAATGATGGTCATAGAGGACTAGAGCAACACGCTAATAGCAATCACATCTCAATCATATCGCCTGATAATGAATCAACAACAATGGATAAGAGAGCTATCTTTCTTTGAATAACAATCAAACACACGTACTCAAACAGAAAAACACTTCACAATCACAATGAACAGTCATGCATTGTCTTGAGATGGCACAAATTAAACAAAAACTTCCAAAAATCTTTATAAGCACTGAAAATGATTTACGGAAAGTATCACCACGAAGGGTCTTTGTAACTCAGTGGTTCGACCATTAGTCTAGCAATCCAGAGGTCTTGGATTCGATACACGGAGAAGCCAAATCTTCTTTGCTAATTTTGAAGAAAACTTCTTGTCTAAGAATGAGAAAGAATTCATCGTCTCCATGAAATCTATGAGAACCAAAGCCCATATTCATAAACCATACTGATACTAGCTTAGTTTCATTCAAAGTCTTTTTAGATGATATATGGCTAAGTTAGCAAACAGAGATCCTTTTGGTTGCAAACTAGGGTTAACTTTATAGGTAATAAAATAATCCTTACCCAGATAAGCATAGTTAAAGACTAGGGAAACTTTGTGTTGCTCACCTAGCTCTGGCATCTGCAATAGATGGAACTATAAGCCCACGGTTACCAAGAATAACACATATTTGAAGGAACAGGTTGAGCAACCCAGCCAGCAACAAGCAAAGATTGATAGATGACTTACTGTTTTAGAATGGCAATCTCATTTTCCAGTGTGTCCTCCTTCCCCTTGATCTTCTTCTTCTCAATGCACTTGATGGCTCTGAACTCTCCACTCTTCTTGTCCTCTGCCACAACCACCTCCGAAAAGGCTCCCCTGGAAATCAAATTAAAAACAGAGAGACAATTATTCATACATGTGATATTTCTTTCCTTTTTTATTAATATCATGCAAAAAAGGAAATCAAAGATAAATACAAATTTTAACCAACAGCTTTTAAAAAACAAAACATGTAGTTTGAAATCGCCTCTAAGGTAAGACGAAATTACAATATATATGATGAACGAACAGAGGCAGCAAACCAACTCAAGTGACAACCTGTATGGAATAAAAGAAATATCCATCTTTAACAACCTATTAATCTTGATTCCCTGGGATGCAGAATGCCAGTTCAATTTGAACCATTCTATGAAATTCCCATGAAAACGATGTTCTGTATTCATTGGGCGGTCGTTATCTAGAAAGGTTTTATTTTATTTACAATAAATATGAACTTTGCCAAAAAATACTTTATATAACATAGATCACAGAAAATCAAATATTGTCTACATTTTCTCAACTTGCAAGACATTTTTTCCACTTGTGGGAAAGAAAATGTATTGGATTTAGTATCATGGGCATAAATATGCAAGAATTCCTTTTTACGGGGGATCGAGGGGGGTCTGAGACAATAGTTCACTGCCGATCAACGCTGATGCAACGTATATGAATTTCATGTCTAATCTTTAGATTTTCACCTATATCAAGTATAATATGCTAGCAGACACCAGCGGAAATCTCATCTTAGTATATCACATAAATGTTATTCCATGACCTACGCAAGTGCATTGCACATTCCACATAGCATCTTGGAGTGATCAAGGCCTGGGTTATACCCCAGACTCGGTGTGATCAAGCAAATACTTGTGGGGATTACCGTGCGCTGATTTGCTATCATTCGTGAAGTAAGCCCTAAAAGCCTCCCAGTCCCTAACCCCCTAGACCAGGATGCATTTCCCAATGCTTCTTTAGTGACAGTAATCCCGCATGACACATCACTCTCCATTTTCCAACTGGCGTCCTGCACACCACCCTGCGCTGTGCTGTGGGTCGGGCAGGGGAGCCATGCAAGAGGGCTTTATTCCGATACAGCTGATAACCTACAAACTTTTCAGCTTTTATGAGACGTGAGTGCTTGAACTTTGATATTAATGCGAGCGGGAGCCTAGCGGTGGGTGTATGGATGGAAGCGATACTTAGCTACATATTAGCAGGCACTATGCACATGTGTATGTAACAGTGTTCAGGCAGAGCCACGATATGCAGGCAACATCACCAGCTGCACTTTGCAGTCTCGCACTTCCCCCTCAGAGTGGCGGGCTGTTATTTACGTGTACGTGCGGCGCGGTTTACAAGTGGGGATTTGCCTGGAGATATTGATAGAGCAGTACACTAATGCCTCTCATTCCAATGACTGAATCTCAGAGTATTTACATGTTTGCGAAGAAGGTTGCATTTTACAGCACTGGGGTTTCCAGATAAGAAAGGATTTTGTAGCTTTTTAATGGTTTTCAATACACTATTAGGAAAATATACTCATACATTTAAACAAAAGTGTTTAAAAATTAACAAAAATACCAGCTGATTTACCTAAAAATATATAATGCACATCCAAATGCAATAATGCTTTCTAGAATGCAATTTTGATTGTATAAACCATTTTCAATATTTTTTTTTAATTATCAAAAAGACAAAAAGGAAATCTTTTTTATCTCAGTACAATATTCATGTACAATTACTTCCAAATGTTTTTTTAATAACATCTTATCGTCCTAAAACTTAAATCAAGACAATGTTGATTTCCTTTAAAGATATCACTTTTTTCTGACATAGAAATATATGAAAAAAGGAAATAACAGTTAACATCCCTCCAATTAAGTCTATATAATAGCATTTGAAATTTAAAAAAATTTGTATTTTCTTTAGGTTTATTTAAACGGGTAGCCTTAGGAATCTTTGCCTGGTAATCGATGGAAAAGGCAAACTAAAAATAAAATCAGTAAGCTTTAGCACCTTGAGTAAGTTTCCTTAGATTAGATCGCTTTAGAAATATTTATTTATTTAGATATTATTTGCAGCAGTCTTCCCCATTTCCAGGAAAGTATTATTTGTACAGTATGCAATTGACATTGAGGGATTCCTAAGGGCAGATGCAATTCATGGCAAAAACAGCCTTGGTTTTCTTTTCATCTGTCAGCATGTCTTTCATTTTGGTATATAATGTAGATGACAGGGGTGATGTCTGTGTGTGTGTTTGTATGTGTGTGTTTGTGGGTGTGTGTATGTGCGCATGTGTGTGTGTAGGGTGTGTGTGTGTGCATGGAAATATATACACTGTTATGTGCATGTATAGATGTGCATTTAGAAATGGAGAAGCGCTCTTGTACAAGTTTAAGAAATAATGACAACTTTGTGTGTTTTTATGTGTATGTGCATGTTTGTATGAGTTATGGAAAGTGTGTGTATTAATATGAGCTGGAATAAGATAGGAAATGACTTCCAACAAATGAATGCATGCATACTACATGTATGTTTGTTTTTGTAAGTGCATGTGAGTATGTCTTGGTAATTATAAAAATTTGAGACAAAGGAGTTGGCACTTGAAAAGTACAGGGACAAGTGTTCAAGTCAATGGATGAGAGTAAGAAGGGCATTAAGGCAATTTTTCGCTAAACTGAGTTACACATACCATCTTGCAGGTCGGGGCATCCTGTATGTGATGCAAATATTTTCAGATAAACATTATGTCTAATTTGGGGAATTTGTAATCAAATATGAAAGAGAGCTACATTTGATTTCTACAAAGCTCACAAACGTTAAACATGATTATCTCCTAAGTACACATAGTGACTTAGCGCCTTTCTCTTCCTCAACCGATGAAGTATGGATTGTTTAGGTATCGCACCTAATTTGTGGTATTCTACATTCTGCAGCTGGCTGCAGTGGTGCTGGTGTAGGTACAGTGGGGCACGGGGGCTTATACCCCCCCCCCCCAATAATTTTCCAAAAACAATATAAAACAAAAGGGGAAATTATGTGTAAGAATAAAGGATTACATAAGGTGTGCCCCCCAATCATTTGTGTGCCCCCCCCCCCCTAATCAGTCCGAGCACACTACGCCAGTGGCTGGTTGAATGCCTCTATGAACCCTGGCAGCTACCTGGACCTAATTTGCTGGTGGATACAGGGTATGCCCTAGTTTGTATTTCCTATTTCTTTGTGTTACATACCCTCTCCATCATATGGCCAACAAAAAGCCTGTATACAATACATTTGCAATGAAATGGCTTTTCCATGTTTTGGTATGGAGTGAAGTAACAGCTGTGCATTGTGACAGAATGGAGCTCCATGCAGGAAGTCTGTCGAACTGATGGATGTTCAAATTTTAGTCTGTGATACAGTTGTCACATCTAGGCTCTAATTTCTAACTATTATTACGTGCAAGTAGCATAGTAAATATATACTCTAATTTCCCCAAAAATAATAATTTGGAACAAGTATGGATAGATATTGGGAATAAATGATAGATGTATTACATGTATATGTACACACATACACATCAAAGTGATGGGGTTGTAAGTCATAACACATATTTAAGTATGTTTTTATAATGCATTATGCTCAAGGCAAAAGCAATTTGCACCTACTAAAGCAGCAGTTGTAGTAGTTATATTGTAGCTATTAAGGACACCTTTAGGTGTGAATAGTAAAAGTGAAGAGAAATTGAAACATGGAGAAAGACTAAGATCATAAGTATTGATGGATAGATAGATAGATAACAAAAATAGAAAGACATATCAATAGAGAGACACATAGACAGAAAGAGAGATAAGTATATTAAAGATGGATGGATGGATGGATGGATGGATGGATGGATGGATGGATGGATGGATGGATGGATGGATGGATGGATGGATGGATGGATGGATGGATGGATGGATGGATGGATGGATGGATGGATGGATGGATGGATGGATGTATGGATGGATGGATGGATGGATGGATGGATGGATGGATGGATGGATGGATGGATGGATGGATGGATGGATGGATGGATGGATGGATGGATGGATGGATGGATGGATGGATGGATGGATGGATGGATGGATGGATGGATGGATGGATGGATGGATAGATAGATAGATAGATAGATAGATAGATAGATAGAACTCAATAAGTAAATAACCCTACATGGCATGGCCCAGGGGAAAGTACATCTCAGAAGGATTTGTTGCACAAGTTTCTATTCTAATGATGCAATATATCCAATGAGCCTTGTTTACAGCTTCTCCTATCCCACGGTCAATTTAGTTTGATTTCTTCAAATGAGAGATGATGACCAAAGCTGGTGCTACCTAGAGACCATTGCCTAGTCCCTGGCAATCCAGGGGCATATTGCTCCAGCAATAAAACTGACCTCCTTCTCCTCATATCACAAGATCACCCTAATTGAAACCCATCCACTTGAAATCTTTCATCTTTAATGCATGTATTGTACATGTTATTGCTTGCAATTACTCCCAATGGTCCTTGCATATTGTATACATGCCCACCAATCACGTATACTGAGTCTATATTCTTTATTTATTATACTTCATTATTTAAGAAAGTGCAGCTTGTAGTTTCAGATCAAATTTAATAATATTGGCAGGTTCAATAAATGTGTTTTTCTTTGCAGAGGATCATGTTTAGTGGCCACTATTGGCAGGTTGGCTGCTATCTATAGACAAGTGACCACTATTAAGAGAGGTTTGACTAATATATGAACTGACACACCTGCATTAACTACACAGAGTTCATTTATTTCAGTCATTTAATACAAACAATGGAACTGACAAAATACTCTGAATAATGATTAAATTATTAAATGTCCCACCTGTTAAGGATTATGCTGTCTTGAGAAGATATGAATGTATAGGGCCATTGAAACTTGTGTGTGAATGCTCCTAAGGGAGTGGAAATTGAAATTGACTGTGTTGTAGTGATCATGTGCATGTATATCTGAGAACCATGTTTAAGAGGATATGTTTACTACAACATTGCTATTAAAACGTTTGGTGCATTCATTGCCTTACATGTATTAACCCTTTAACTATTTGATTTCAGTATAAAATGCATTCCCCATAGCATTTGACCATGACACTAGTATTTTTGAGGACCAATCCTGAAATGGTTAACCCATTCACAACTATTTGATTTGAATATGACCTGCATTCTCCATAGACCATAACACTAGTATGTTGAGTACCAGTCCTGAGTGGGTTATCTACTTACACTGAAATTACATCAATATATCAATCTAATTCGTCATCACTATAACATTCATTACACACAGTAATACAGTCTAAGAAAATCACACATTTCCACTTGTGTATCTCTACAGACAAAACACACCTAACTGAAACACATATCAGCAGAAATTCTTTAGAAAGGACACAACAACCTCCACCCGTTGGTGATTAGGGACCGCTTAAGAGACAGTAAAAAATGTACACTATTTTTGCTATGCATGTAGGTATAAAGCCAACGGTATCTGAACAAACGGCCTCTCTGTGCAAGCTCGATTCCTTCCTGCTCAAAGCACACTGTGCTATTCTAGCCAACTGCATGAAATATTAAGAACACGCGCTGCAGCTTGATGCGTTGCACAAGGACGAGCTCACACTGTAAAAGCGCTGCTAAGCGAGAGCTGGGGAGCAGCCTTGGCGACGCATACCCAAGAAATTGCTGAATGTGTCGCCCAAGGCCAGAATGCTGTTAATCCGTCCTTGCAGTTCTCCAGGGGTGGGAGAGAGAGAATGCTAGCGCTGCTAGGGGTCGGGGGCACGAAATGCGAAGAAGACTTTTGATAGACATGTGACCTACATATGTAACGAATCAAAGGGGGTACCGCTTGAATGCAACCATATGCTTGCATTATCTAAGACTACCTTACAGAAAACTTACTACTGCTAATAATCTATTGTGATTTAACCATTGCTGACAATTTAATTTTGATATTACACCAATTTTCCACTTGCCCTAGCAATATTTTGTCAAACCTTGAGAGGGATTCTGGGAGAATGTAAGTAATGAGATTCAGGTCATGGAACAAAAAATATAAAGGTCTTTATATTAAGCAGGTGGCCATTATATAAAATTCACATGGCTTCCTATGGAGTCAACATTAGTGTTCTTCACAGATAGGTGCACGTTAGAGCAGGTTTTGAATATCAATAATTCAACTATATACTTGGATTTACAGCATTACCAATTATTTGGCTATGCTTAACACATAACTGATCCCTAGGGAAGGCACTTTGAAAAAGGACGTTGGTTTTGGAGTTGGTGTACAGAAATTGTAGTTTATTTATTTGTTATATAAGTGAATGATATATGAGTATGATATCTATAAATGTGATCATATTCTTCCAGGATTCACAATACTTCAGGTTCTTAATAGGTTATGGTTAACATGTAATCCAGAGCAAAGGAGCTTGGGCCTTGGGAAGAGAACATCACTATGGGAGTAGGTGCGCAGGAATATAAAGAAGCTATTTGATAGCCAAGTGAATGTTTTGAGTGTGACACCAATAAATGCCACCATATGCTTGGATTTACAACAGCTTCAGTTCTTGATAGATCACTGTTCACACCTAACCGAGAGAAAGGTACTTGATGAGTGAACGTTAGCATAACATGTTATGCACAAATCATGCAAGGAAGATTTAAGATAGATGTGTAAACAAATTTATTGCTAACATATATAACTTATAAGGCACTTGGAGGGTGAATGTCAGGGAAACCTGAGATGGAGTTGATGTGTGAAGAATACCCAGATGATAGACTTATGACATCAGTAACGTACAATACAATATCTATAAATGCAGTAATACGCTCGTATCTTCATGTACATGTGCATTGTATATTCTCGTTGTCAGCGACTAGACTAACGATGTGATTTGTGAGGTTATCGTTGGCACATAACTGCAAAGAGTATACAAACATATGAGTAGGACATTCACAGGTAAAGATCATACATGCCTGCATCGCTAGCCCAAATGACAAGTTGATGACACATTGATGTGCAAAACTAGGAAGATAACCTCCTACAAGTCTATAAATCATCCACACACAAGGATGCTCCATTATTACACCATATAACTCCCCTTGGCTAGAAGGGGGAGGGGAGATAGTTGAAATGAAAGATTAGAGGTAAACCTTTAGTACCAGAGAGGTGGGAGGACCTCTCTGCTTTTACTAAGCTATTCGATACATGTCACATCATTTTGTAGTTGTTTCACTTTTCTTGGCATAAATTTTGTGACAAGACCATTAGCTAATCAAAGTTCTACAAAAAGGGAACAGTATTCAGATTCGTTCATTCTACGAAGAATACTAACATCTTGAAATATCTGTGCTCATTGAAAGGCAGGATTGAAAATGGGTGCAAGGCAAATAAAATGCTAGTTACTTCTAAATGTATTGTATTTGATTAACTTGGTGTGTTCACATCTTATCAAGATGAAACAATATGTTAAGTCATGTGGTGACAACTTACAAGGTGGCAATTTACTACTCTATACTTAATATAATTTATTTTTGTTTTCCCTTTAAAATATTAACGTACATGTCTATTCTTCTTTTCAATCCTCTTAGTGACACAAACATTTGCTCTGGCAACAACAGCTCCGAGATGGGTGAGGTTTCCGTTTAGGATAAGAGTTAAGTTTAAGGTTAATGTTAGCATAGGGTTTGGTTAAGTATTAGGTGAGTCTTAGGAATCTGCATTGGTTTAGGATACTTTGGTTAATATGAGCAACTGTCTGCAAAGGAAATGTCTGGAGCTCTTCTTCTTCTTTCTCATTCTCCTCCTTTTCCTTTCTCTTCTCCTCCGTCTCTCCTTTGCCACTGCCAAATAACTTGCAGAGATAACATGAGATGGGTGGTGTAACATTAACCAGCTGAGCAGCGCTAGATGGTGACCATGCTCTGAGCATGATCCTTCAAAGAAAACATACAACCATCTAACCCAGTTTCCTCCTTCGCTGTAACCGTCATGTCCTTCCCCCTGTTTGATTCATCTATCATCTATGACAGCCATTGGGCAACCTAGCACTGTCATTAACCTGTTCAGAACTGATCCCTGAGATACCTGGACTGGGGTCAATGGAGAATGCATCAATAGATCTCTGACAGCCATTGGGCAACCTAGCGCTGTCATTAACCTGTTTAGAACTGATCCCTGAGATACCTGGGCTGGGGTCAATGGAGAATGCATCAATAGATCTCTGACAGCCATTGGGCAACCTAGCGCTGTCATTAACCTGTTTAGAACTGATCCCTGAGATACCTGGGCTGGTGTCAATGGAGAATGCATCAATAGATCTCTGACAGCCATTGGGCAACCTAGCGCTGTCATTAACCTGTTCAGGACTGATCCCTAAGATACCTGGGCTGGGGTCAATGGAGAATGCATCAATAGATCTCTGACAGTCATTTGGCAACCTACAAGTAGCACTGTCATTAACCATCTGAGTGCCATGGTCGACTAAAGTCACAATAATAATAGAATCATATCTGCTGATGTGTTCATAAATGTTCACAATAGACAAGTGTTGAATGAATCGTACAGGCACATACCTTCTTATCAAGCTTGTGTTCATTGTATATTGATGTGGGATTAATCTCTTGATATATGGGAAATTGTCCAAAATAACTGGGTCAAGTAGATTCTTTAATTTGATTAGGCACTCGGAGAGTTAAGACTGTCATTGGATTAAGATGAACCCTAGGTGACTTTTACATGTATGTTGCTTACCTTTTAAAGATAAAGGATTTGACATCAAGTTCATTACAACTAGTTATCTTCAAATAACTTTAAAAAACAAGTACTATAATGACAAACTATCAATAGACAACAATGGCTTAATACAATATGTCAAATATGTACATTCTTTATCAGCAGAATATAATGTGTAAAACCAAGTAGTATAAATTAACCCATTTCCAATTTCTTGTGCGTGTCTGCTGAAAATGAATTTAACTTCAGACAATTAAATTAATACTCTGGTATTTGATTCACAATAGGAAAAAACATGTTCCTGAAATGATACAAAATATCAAATACAAATTTGTTGAGGCTCATTATTGAAACTGATGCTTCTTCACAACACTTGCCAAATCAAATTAAGTGTGAAATCAAATACTCACTCAACTGCACATATGCAACACATATTAACTCATTCAGGACTGCTCCTGAAATATTCAGGCTGGGATTTATTCAGAATGCACGCAATACCAAAATCAAATAGTATTTAATAGATTAAAGTACATTTTACATCTTACACATGTACACTAGGCATCCTGGTATTTTAAATAACGATAAATGCATACATTACAAAGCTTAATAGCATTTCTATGTCCTGAATAAAAGCATAATAAGACAACTAGAACTGCATGTACTAGTGGTCTGTGTTTCTCAGTTTACAATAAGCACATTGTGGAAATGTACAGGTCCGTGTAGGTGCTGATGCATTACAAAAATGTAAAACCTATACTGTCTATTATATTAAAAGTAACCACAAATGTTCTACACAACCATCAGAGTACACAATAGAAACAGATTTGTTATAGTTCGCATTTTCAAGACCCATTATAATAACTACTACCTGAATAAAAGTGGATTCAGTCTAGCGTTATGAAACAAAATTAAATCATCAGGAAGTCAACAATAATTCAGTATATCACAATACCATACTATGCTGTTTCATCAATTTTGCCCAAGGGTTCTAATCAAGAACATGTCTAAGAAGGCAATTGAAAACAGGCTACTGCATGTAAGCATCATTCATCTACCTAATTACATCCTGAACATTTTTACCATTTTCTGATATTCCATTGTTGTTATTTCATTCAAGTGTCATAGTTACCACGAACAAGTTAATGAAGCCCAGGGGGCAAATGGGATTGCATGAATTCAATTTACATATCATGATTAACCCTGTGCCTACTTTAATTGTGTGAATCATGTTTTCTGAATGGGGAGATTTTAACATCTGGCAGAAAATGGTTTAATTTACATGACATAATGACTGCAAGATCTATCAAGGGACTTTGTATATCTTTTTTTCTTGTTTCTGTCTTTACAAATTTTTTGCATGTGTAGTGAGTAAACATGTACATGTGTAAATGTATATACATGTATATTGGTGGATCCATGGTTTATGGCCTTTGATGGTACATGTATGTCACAAATCATACAAAAACATCAAATTATTTAATATATAATCCTTGGTCTATTCATTGTCTTTATTCAATAATTTTCTTTATATCAAAAGAAGCTTTACCTGTTCAGGACTGATTGATTTTGCTATAACTTGCAGTCTCATAGACCTCAGCCGAGTATTTTCAGGACCGGTCCTGCACAGATTAATAAAATAGAGGACAGAGGAGACATTCTTCGTCTCTGATTCTCTGTTTCTTGTTTTGGGAGTAGAAAGGGCCTTCACTAAAGGTCACCATCATCATTCCCTGACTGAAGTGCGGCCTCCTCCGACATTCATCATTTATTCACTTGTGAATTGAGTTAACATTCTAATAACCAAACAACAAATAGAAAGTGGAATGATTTCATTTTGTTTCCTTTTCCTTTTTTAATTCCTTTTTAAAATTATAAAAATGGCCTCTTGTCTCGATACTATGCTTCTTGTTTAAAAATCTGGGCTTAATAAAAAGACAATGAAATTCCTTTTTTATTTATCTAGATCGATGGTACAGCTTTTCCTGGAGTTTCTTATTCTGGAAAGGGCCTCCCGCAAAGGTCATCACTCTGTGATTGGATCGCTGCTTCTTCGGACATCCATCAATTGCTCATCCACGCTCAAAGATCAAAATGCTATAGGTTCTGCCACGGCGCATTTGGTACAATTTTCATTTTGAATCGTGATTTCAATTTCAATATTTAATCTATTTATTGCATTTTTGCCAGTGGCCACCTGCCAATATGCATGTGCAAATATGTACATGTACATGGAGTAGAGATAATTGAAATTTGTTTCCTTCATTCATAAACCTAACATCTACATTGCAATAAAAAGAAAATTCATCAAAGATAAATTATCTTTCCTACAGTCTACAGAATAATCATCCATAACTACATACAGTATGTGAAGGATTTTCTAGTATCACATATTGTCGGTTGAGAAAGAGAACGGCGCTACGTCACTTTTTGTACTTTTTGTGTCTTAATTGTCGCTAAAAATCAAGGTTTACTAGCCTCTGCTATGCATCTGCTTTCTAAGCACACTGCGGATACACTGTACACAGTGTACCCGCTAACAAAATTACATGTATAACATTTAATACACATGTATGAGTTTTCCATTTTATAAACAAAATATTTAAGAGTATGCAAGTATCTTTAATCTTATAATGCATGTATGTAATATTGCCTTTGGGGTTGCACTGGGAATATGCTACACAAGTTAGGTAAAGTAAATCTTGGTTTCAACAAGTTGTTTTTTCCCTTTTTTTGATGGTACTCCGCAGAATGGCAACAAGGGCATCTCGGGTTTCGACGCAACACTGTGAGGGGACGCAATATGCCAGGCGATGCGATGTATAACATCAAGGGTGACACGTCTGTGTGTCGGGTACTATTAGGTAGCTACGCAATGCGCAACGGCCGAGATAACTTATAATATTGTATGAGTATGCTCTTTAATATGTACAGTAGGCCTGTATATCCCATAGAGTCAGCACTAAAAGTGTACATGTATGATGCCTATTGTGTCATACTGCACATACACCGAGATGGAATGTGCATTAATTTTTCATAATTCTACAGGTACCCACCCTTTGAGTTTCAGATGGCGAATGACTGCTTATAACATCTTTCCAATGCTCAACATCCGAGTTATAAGATGTACAAATTATGGTATCATGATACATTACAGGATTGAGTACATGTATGCACATTACTTATTCCTGCTTTATAAACTACATGAACATTGTACGATATACCTTAGCAGGTGCATACATAATGTAAGTTAATATTCATGTAAAGCTTTATTTCTAATAGCTATGGGCAGAACAAAACTAGTACAGATAGATGTAATTAAATTCTATTTCGGTGTACTGCAATGATGAAAAAAACGTTGTGGCAAAATTGCAATATTGTACAGTATGTGTGTGTGCACTTTAATTAATCCCATACCGTGTGCTAACAGTATGGGGCATGTAAGATGGAAATTTGACAGACATGAACACATTTAGAAGACCTGTCTGGACAGATCATTCTGTGGATTAAAATAATGAACGGTAGTTATTTCCATGTTTAACTGTAGGCCTATATGAAAATCTCACCACTACAGTGAAACAATTTAAAATCTAAACTGCCTCAATAATTATTAAGAGCTGCTTTAATTTGGGGAATTTGCACAGTAATGTAATTAGTAATAACAATAACACACATACATGCACACATGGACTCCCATCCTCCTACAAATGTACACATACATTAAAATTGAGTCACATAGCTAAAACTAGACAGAGTGCACTCACGGATTGCATACCTCCGCCAACGCTCGAGGACTGCGCAGGCGCAGAACACACTAACAGACGAACAAAAGGGATCGAAAACATAACCTCCTTGGCGAAGGTAATTATGATCATAGAAAGGTGCTCATATTTGTGTTAATCAATCATACACACAAGTAAAACATACTAGAACAAAGTGAAATAAAACTAGCAAAGAAAGTAATTGTCTTGAGAGACTTGAACCAGTGACCTCCGGATTGCTACTAGGGCAGCCATCTTCATTCATTTGTACACATAGAACCAAACATATGGTCTATTTGTACAAAGTCACTTTATGTAATAAATGCTTGAATCATTTGTATTAGATGACTTAATTAACCATACTCAGAATACATGTACTAATCAATAGTAATTATGCAGTGAATGCACAAGCCATTACAAAGCTTTCAAGGACCACTGACTTAATTTAACCCTTTAAAAGCTTATTTTATAATCTACTAATGCCATGGATCCACATACATGTATACAGTGCGAGTCAAAAAAAAGGAAACCGAACTTTGAAAGCTTATAAATCCACAAATCTAAAAGTACATATGTTGATATTGATATCATGTTAAAGGTTGGGAAATTACCTTTAAAATGATATATCATACACTCTGATCACTTCACGCTTCACCGAACGCGACCTAATTATCCAAAGGCATGCAGAAACTACCCATGTCCAAGTTTGCAGTGTTCTTGTTCTGTGAATTGTTGTATCTGTTATTTTATTTTCAAAGATAACTTCATCCCGCATGTCCTATTCAGGGGCCCCTGCCTCCAAACAGTTTGGTTGCTGATGTGAGGACAGTGTGTGATCCCCTTCCACCCTGAAAAACATGAAAACACTGCAACCACCTGATATTTTGTTGTGATTCACCAACAGACGCATTCATTCATGATAAACACAACAAAAAACCTAATTCCCCCCTAATCAGAATAGCGTAAAAACGAAAAGGTTTTGAGCAAAATAACTTGGCAGGACTGTTTCTACACTGATTGACTAACTTCTCTGTGAAAATGAGATTAATCCGCCATGTCATGCATGCGTGACCACACATTAAAGGCAAAATTGTCACTTTTCAAAAGTCACAAGAGTCAAAAAGTGACAATTTTGCCTTTAATGTGTGCTCACTCATGCATGACTCGACGGACCAATTTTATTTTCGCACATAAGTTATTCAATAAGTGTATAAACAATCCTGCCAAGTTATTGTGAGCAAAGCTTTTTTGTTAAAAAGTTATGCTAATTTGATAAAGGGGGACTCACTTTGTTTTGATGTGTTTATGATAAGACGACGGCAAACTTGGACACGGGTAGTTTTTGCATGACTTTGGATAATAAGGTCCTGCTCGATGATGCGTAAAGTGATCAAACTGTGTGATGTATCATTTTAAAGGCAGTTTCTTAAGCTTTAACATGATACCAATATCAACATATATATGTTTGTAATTGAGGATTTATAAGCTATCAAAGTCCGGTTTCGTTTTTTTTTACTCGCACTGTACAGTAGACTTGTGTGTACTACTATTATATTGCAGACCAATTACATGATTGCATTTCTGTGATTTAGATAATGCAATATTTGGTTTCTTTTTTAAATTATGATTCCAAGCACAGTGGACCATGATTTAACCCTTTCGAAGCTTCTTTGCAAAGTCATTGAGCTGCATTAACCACACATATGCACATGGCACTGCATGGAGGCCCTACAAATGACATTGCAATTCCTGTGTTTAAGCCATTCTAAATTAAGGCTTTTTTCTGCACAGATGATTTTGTTAAGAATGCATTGATTTCTTGGAATTATCAATCAATACTCAATTATTTTGGGAAATTGCCTATGGACTGAATAATGGAAAGCATAATCACTATTTTCCAAGGATACGTTACTATAAATGTTTACGAATTCTGATTTGGCCCAAAGTCAGAAAGATACTTCTGAAAAAGATCAAATGAATTTAAGTTTCTGAGCCAAGTGGAAAATAAACTATCTTTGATTTTTGTTCTTGTTTATAGTGGAAGTTTCACTCACATAATAAGTATTTGAGCCTCCAGAAAAAAATAAAAGGTGAAAGAATCAAAAGTATTCCAAACACATAATGATCATTTTGTTATGGATGGATAAAGAGAAAAAAGTATGATGACCTTTAAAAAAGTTCAGAAGCTGATCATGCCGAAACAAGCATGTACATCTACTGTAAATTATACTGCCAGACTGCCTGGGAATGTGGATACAATTTAAAACATAAATAAATGTAATCAATAATGTGATGAAATGTGACAGTTTTATAACTACATTATGTGAGTAAATGTAACCTCAGTGTCTCTAATTTTAAAAAATTTAAAAAATGGATTGTCTGCCTGTAACAATTAGACCAAATTATATTTCAGCAATCTGACCACCTACAAGATTAAAGCCAAGTGTCATAATAATGCCATGTAACAAATTATGTTTAGATCAATGTGATCGCATTATTTATGCTAAATTTTAAATTTTACCTTGCTCCAATAATTCATACAAATAAGTAACAATGTGAATATGGCTGAATAGTGTTGCCTGTACAAGAGGGAAAATGATTGTGCATGTTGCATAATTTGCATGCACAGTGGCATGAATTATATACACCCGGCTCGAGAGGACTGCATGTAATGTGTTTTGTTGAGGGGGGCAAGCATTGGACTGGGTATTGAATCCACAACCCTCATATTGAAAGGTGAAGGCCCCAAACCACTTCACCATGGCACTCCCTGCATCCTTATCTCTAGCTGATGCCACCTGCAAATTACCATATGTACATGTTTGGGGGACAGTTTGTCAAACTTTTTAACTCATTAGAAACTGTTTAGTTTTGTTACAAATATTTTAAGAAGACCTCAGCCGGACTTATTTGGGACACCATCTTCATGGGTTAAAGAAAAGAAACAGGAGGGAAAACTAAGTGCATATTTTAACAAGTTGGCAAACAAGATTAGCATTCTTTGGTAGATTTGCAGTACACGCTTAGCTGAACTGTAAACAGGATGAACATGTAAAAAAGTATGTGATGTTCACTTCAAGCACCACTGAACAATAACACTTGGGAACATGAGCATCTAAAATGACCAATCCTCTAATCTATTGCTGCCATTTTAACCAGCTGCATGGTGCTGATCAATGTTTGATGTTATTATTGTTTCAGTAGCTGTACGTTACTGCTCTCATTCATTGTAAACCCCTAATTCTTAATTCTGGGTTATCTGGAAGTGATAATTTAACATTTTGGCCAGTACCATTTTGCCAATTTGTTTGTCTGTTAACATTTCTTATATAAGTATGTATGATTGTTATCTTGTTAAATCTTTGAACATATTGGTAATAAAGTTATTCATTCATTCATTCATTCATACAGGTATAATCAAATTTGTGTTGATCTGATGTAAATATTTTTGAATCTGCCCCATAAAAACAATGTTCATGTTACACTTGTTTTATTATTCATGTAGTAATGCAAGCATTTTATATGATCTGTATTCAACAGAAAGCAGTCAACATGATGAACTTTTGCCATTGTCTTCAAAACCCATTTTTTTAGAGAGCAAATAGTGAGCCATAAAAGACCTTCAGCTTGCCGATGTATGTTTGATTATCATTCATAAAAGCTGAAGCATCCTGGATACCACATGTCTACAGTGTAAATACATACATGGACCAAGTTGTTTTTCGCCAAGCAGTAAAATGGCTACTGAATTTTAGGTGTGTTCATTTACAGAGCAAACTTAACGCTTACAAAAATTAACTGCTTTCCTAATTTTAGGTATATTGGGTAAATTTTCCTACATACAAATGAAAGAGAATATCTCTTACCTATGTAATAATCTAGTTGCACTCACTTATTGATGAATGCATATAAGACAATTATTTTTCTATTTGTAATATAGTCTACCAACCAAAAAAATACTTTTTTTTTTACGAGGGCGATTTTGAAAATGTTGAGGGAGAAAAACGCCCTCGTGAAATTATTCACAAGGGCTATTTTGGGGCTCACAGGGGCTTTTATTTTTGTTTACATCGTTTACACTGCTCACGGGTCTAATAAATGATTATCAATATTAATCATGATGTGACCTATCCGATTATGCCATGTTTGGTACGTTTCTGGCGCTTTCCGATCATGCAGAAATTTTTTTTTTTTTTTTTTTTTCGCCCCCGGCGATTTCAAAGGTTTCGGGGGCGAATCGCCCGTCGCCCCCGTGTATTTTTTTGGTTGTAGTCTACCTATAATTAATTTCCCATATTTGTTTCATTCTCTAAGTCTAATTCTACAAGTTTCTTCTATTTTCTATGATCCAGAAAATGTGCCACATTAACTCTAGCTTCACCACCACCTAAAATGGATACAACAAATGCATACATGTGGCCACTGTTTGCACATAACGGTCATCTGCAAACATAAACACAGTACTTGTTCACATGCTACCATAATATAAGTAAACACACCACTAAGCACTATAGGCATAAGGGGGGACATAATGAAGACTTCTTCACTAGATCTAATCAACCTTTGTGCTAATAGTGGAAGAATCCAAACAGTAAATAGAGTGTGTGCACAGGGCAGCAGGGCATGTCCACTGGAGTGGTCTGCCATAAAGGAGTCACATGGTGTCCACTGGAGTGGTCTGCCATAAAGGAGTCACATGGTGTCCACTGGAGTGGTCTGCCATAAAGGAGTCACTTGGTGTCCACTTATATGAGGACTAAAGGACATTTCTCTTCTTGAAGGGGTGGACAAGAGATGTGATTATAACAAGGAGGTATTATAATGTCAGATAATTACCTGCATGCAGGAGTTAGGTTTTTTTAAAGAATTGATTTAAACTACTTAACCCATTTAGGACTGGTCCTGAAAATACTCCGGCTACGATGTAGGGAGAATGCATGTTAAAGCAAAATCAATTTTAGAGAGCGCCCTCTTGAGTTTTAACGGCTCTTTTTAAATGATAACAGGCTTTTTACTTAGTCATCTGTAATTTTTCATTAGTTACGAGCATGATGGAGTTATAAATATTACTTTGTAATCTTATTGTGCAGGTTTTGGTTACTAAAATTCAGTTTGACCAAAACTGTTCTCTCTTTACCAAAACTCAACTATCCCTTTAAGGTGTTTTTATAGGGATTCACAGTATTAAAAAAGCTATAATTCTAAAATCATTCCACATATTTAGCTAAACATTTAATGCAGTCACAAATCATATTTCATTAACAATCATTAAATAGTAATTTCAAGTGCAGAAGTATCATGTTACTAAGACACTTGGAAAGGAGTTAACAGGAAAGTACCATATTAACCCTCTGCTTGCCATGGCCAACTCAATTAAGCCACAATAGCCTCAGAATAAGAGATTTTGGTTTGTTCTTCATGCACAGAATGATATGAATTGTAAGACACTCAATGTAATAAATATAAAGGAAGTACCGTAAACCGGGGTGACTTTGGCAGCCGGGGTGACTTTTGCCACTTTTTGAGATGAATGTATTTTCATCAAGCATCACTTTTTAGAACAAATTTCTTATTGGTAAATATATTACTCATTGCGGGTATAGTATCGAAAATAATATTGCTAGTGATATTCGTTTGTCTCGCAATGCAATACATTGCGAGACAAGTGAATATCACTAGCGATATTATTTTCGAAATTTCTTATTGTTTCAAATGTAATCCTATAGGGTAATGAATAGAATCAGAAATTAGAGTGAGACTTGATGAAAATACATCCTTCCCAAAAAGTGGCCAAAGTCACCCCGGTTTACGGTACAACTTTGTATCAGGAAGTCTGTCAACTATCCATTCTCTATCAAGTTAGGAATATAAATTATTGATCTGATTCTATGAGCATAATTGTGACTTGAGTTGGCCGTGGCATCAACCCTGCATGAGTGAATATGCCTTTTGTTTGTATCATCAAAAACTAAATACATGGATACATTTATAAGTACCATACATGTATAGTATATATATTTCAACTGTAATGTAGAGTATATTTCAACTGTAATGTATTTCAACTGTAATGTAAATGTACAGTATATTTCAACTGTAATGTAAATGTACAGTATATTTCAACTGTAATGTAAAGTATACATTATTTCAACTGTAATGCACAGTAACTGTAATGTACAGTTTATTTCAACTGACATAATGTACAGAAAAATAAGAGATCTTTGATTCTAACTCTAATGTCTAATTTTCACTAACATGTACACATAATGACCACTGATCACCGACCAATGCATGTACACTGTACAGGTACATGTACATTGTACATGTATACCAGTTATGTAAATAATTATCTGACATGGAACATATTAAAGGAACTCACTGTTATGTAACCAGAACCCTGGGCTACTTACTACTAAGTACATGTTTGCATACCTCTCTAAAGCTTGTCTTGTATAGCACTTGCTTTTATCAGATTACAGTTGTACACACACAGATATGTGGTATTGAATTTCAAGCTGTATATTCAATACATATGGTATAACATATGACTATTTCCCTCTGGTATTTTCTTATCAAAATTCTTTGTTGGGAAGATGAAGGATACATAAATTATAAATTACTTCCCGAAAGCTTGTCGAGTACAGTACACTCACTTTTATCTGATTACTATTTATATACACACAGATGTACATACATGGTATTGAATTTGCAAATGTATACAATCAAATTCCCCATTGAGTTGTGCAAGTGCAAAATAATTTAATAAGTTTCGATACAATCGTGCATAATATGAAATGGTATAATTCAGTAATGAGCTTTAAAAAGCTAGGCAATGTATATATGTACAGTGTAGTACAACAATACACCTCTGCAGTGGTACTTAGCAGAGGAAGACATTACAATATCATTTGGTTGAATTCCAATTCCATGGTCCTGGATATTCATGACTCTTATTTTCAGCGTTAGTTGGAGTAAGCTTTTGAGTCTACCTTGGGTAAAAATGCAACTAATGTCATATATTAACATGAACATAAATATGTGATACACATTGTTTTCAGTTAACTTTGTGCACATGGATGCGTGAATTTGTGCCTAAAGATGTGCGTTTGTGACGGTGTATACATGTCACTTGTATGCCCTAAGAATAACATGTCATTGATCATCGAAGCATGCATGCATGCCCAACTGTGAAATTTTGTTGACAGGTTCATTCTGTCCTCTGATGGAACCACTAGCCCAAACGTAATATAGTCCTGACTCAATCATATTATGTTCAGTACATACCACATACCTCATCATACAATTGGAACCTTATGGTATTCAAATACAGAATACTACACATAACTGAGCTCTTGTAGATGGATGAATATGTGCACAGCAATTTATTAGTACAGGTAACTGTATATCATGTACACAGTGGCATAAAATAATAAAAGTTCACATCAGATACTTAATCTAGAAACAATTTAACTTCAAAATGGATGAAAACAAACTTCGATAGAGACAGATGTGAACATGCTGTGCACGTATGCGATGTAACGGACAGTCATGTATCGGATGCATTCATGATGTACACTGTACAGTATGTGGTAGGTATTACAAGCATGTGACAATGCACGTACGTTGCATGAGGGTATGGATGCCCCCCTCCCCCGCACCCCAAATCCTCCCATGCCCCTTCTCCTCATTCCCTACCAGATGATGTGTGCAGAATGTGAAAGCATGTATAGGCACTTCTACACAAAATTACCAAGATGTCATTGCTATATTAATATAGTTCTAATTGGCTAATTATACCTAATTTCTGCACGTATCCTATCCAACATCACTCATCCTCTCTATTTGATCATCTTTCACCCCTCCCCCAATCTTCCCAAATTCTTCCCACTCCTCCAGTTGTATTACAACCTCTGCCATATTGTCTCCCCTAGCCCTTCTCAACAGCATCCCCTATTCTCATCACAATTCTCCACATCCCCTATTCCCAATAACCACCCCCCCCCCCCTACCCCCCCCCCCCCCCCCCCCCCCCACACACACACTCCCCAGTCTCCCTCCGTAATTATTTCTAGTCCCTGCCTGCATCCTCTCCACCATCCCTTCTCCACCATGGCCTCCCCTATTCCCTGCATCACAATTCTCCATTTGCTCTCCATCCGCTTTTCCCAAACCACCCCCCCCCCCCCCCCCCCCCCGCCAATCCCCAGTATCCCCTTCACAATTATCTCCAATCCCAGCCTGTATCGGATGTATCCTCTCCCTATCCCTCCTCCAGAAGAATACAATCCACCACCCTTTCATCCCACATACAATGCAAAGGCCTGGGCTCTACATCAGATGGGTAGGCAAAATGCATCAGATACTCCTTGCACTACTCATCACACACGAATGAATGCTCGATGTGACACCGTATTACCTTTCCTGCGTGTTTGTTATTGGACAGTCAGGTCTGTGAAACACATAATGTTCCGCTCATCAATCCGACACTCACATGCCTTTGGCATGAATTGCCTCAGCCGACCGACCGACCGAGCGATTGAAGAAGGTAGGAATTCTCCATGCAGAGGAGCACTGGTTGGGAAAATAGGATCACGTTCACATCAGCGCCACTGAAACGTTGACATCTTCGCCATCAAAACGCTTTTCTTTATTACAGTAGAGATCTTGATAATCAATTTAACATTCACTTCAAATGTTAAATGCCCTCTAAAATTTGCTATGCATATTATTTAGGGAAAACAGGAACATGTTCACATTAGCACCACTGATCTACTTACAATCTTGTCATAAACTTAAAGTACTGATCATCAATTCCATCCTCAACTATTTACGTGCATACAGCACTCACTTTCTATTTCATTGGGGAGGACCATATTTACTTTAAGGGGAGAAAAGTCCTAATTTAATTTACATTACATTAGTGCTAACGATACACTCATTTCAGTGCAAATACAAATGTATCATCTATTTAACTCTTGATGCAGAATACTTTAAAAGTGTAAAAGTTCTCTTGCAAATTCTAAGCATCAATTAAATGGGGGAAATTAAATCATGTTTACTTCAGTGCAAATGACATGCTTACTCAAAGCTCACCAATTCAATTTATAGTAATCACTTTTAACATTTCAATGAATTTTCAAAAAGGGCATTTATTCTTGTGGGAAAAGAGGGCCTTTTCACATCGATGTACTCATTATCAATTCAACATTTTGCTTTTAAATGTTAAATGTGCTCTGGAGAGAAGTCACATGTCGGGGAGAGTTCTCTTAAACCCCGTCTTAACTGAGAGAAATAGACCTTACCTCGATGTTACCCGAGCGATATGTGGATAAGAAACAGTAGGGGGTCTGGTCGTAAAACACGCGGCGAGCCTTCGGCAGCAAGTCTTAATCAGCAATCCGCAAAATCCTCACTCGGGTAGGTTACCATAACAACCGCACCTCCCTCATCACGCGAACAGCTGGGGCGACACGAGGTATAGACGCGCGCTGTGTTTTTTTCCACGGCCATGATGTCATCTACCCGGGTAACGTTCCGCACGCGTCTTAATAGGCCGTTTATCAGGATGTCGTCCGGATGTCGTCAGGACGTTACCGCGCTATCACCCTGGCCAGACTAGGGTAAAAACTCACCCCGATGTCGTCCGGATGTCGTCCTGATGTTATCCCGATTGGAGCGTCTTAATCGGAACGGTGTAGGATCTCATCCGGATAACATCAGGACGTTACCGCGACTATTTTTTTTTTTTAAGATGGGGTTTTACATGTACTTTGGTGAGAAAAATAGTACATGTTACCATGTTGACTGCATTCTCAATGAATTGGTCATACAATGTAATTCTTATTATGCAATTTTTTTATTACGTTGGTTCATTGAAACATCTGGCAAGCTTTCATATTTCAAGAACCTTTGTTAAGTAGAAGCTAGGATATTATATACAATTTGAAGATGTTACCTAACCAATCTATTCAGCAAATCATGTACCTCAGACTCTTTCATATCATGAATTGCCTAAAGCCCAGAGCAAACGGAGCCGACTCGAGCCGATCCGACTGGTTGTCAGTCGGATCGGCTCTGTGTGCATTGGCTTACGGCCCCATTTTTTTGCAGTCAAAAGCAAATCGGGCACGGTTCAACATATTAAATCAGCAGTGACTGAATTGGACCAACTGTGGAACTCAGTAGGGCTAAACATGCTAAATCAAGTGCCAAGATTAGCCTGCAAACGCGCATTTCCAAATTGATGATTCTGGACTTGACAAGGGTAATACCCCATTCAGGACTGGTCCCGAAAATGCTCTGCCGAGGTCTATGGAGAATGTGTCTTTAACCAAAATCAATCCATCCTCAATCGGTTAAACCGTTCCCTTTGAGATTCTGAAATCCCCATACACTTTGTACGTAGCCCACCAGGTCCCTGTAGGCAAGGGGTTAAACATGCATACCCTTCGTACATGTGTCATGGGGGTTAAGGAGAAGGATCAGTATCTGACATGATATGACCTGGGCCATGTTGAACACATTGCATTCTTTAGTACCTGGACCAGCCCCCAATGCCTAATGACCTTGATTGCTGCACGGCTATAGTATGTTGAATTCAAGGAAGAGATCCACATATATTAGCTTTGGCACCCTTCAAGGATTCACAAGAGCTTGCAGTTATGTACAGTACACACAAAACACTTTGTACTATGATTTGTTGGCCAACTTGAGTGTATTTTTTTCCCCTTTCAATGACCAGCCAAAATTTGCCTCAGAGCCAAACATATTGCACCTTGGCCTTGCAACTATCCTGTACGTTCAACCCACCCCACTCCAAGAGTTTCAAAAAAATTAATATTCTGGCAAAATTACCTTATATTTGGGCAAAACCATACTTGAGGCAATATCAGGAAATTTGGGAGAAGAACTAACTAATTTTTGCTGGGAAAAATCTGCCAATTTTCGTTGAAGACAAATGTTTTTTTAATCTAGGCTAAGTAAACTTCAGCCACCCCAAAAATTTTGCCTGTACATGTATGCCCATCATTTCAAAGCTCATTGTGGGAGCTATTGTCTCCGTCTTTACCATGGATTTGAAAGAAATGTTTAGTCAAGAAAAAAATTAACTGACCTGTACCTTTAAAGGGCAATGAAACCCAAGCAAACTGTTGCTTTCATAGACTTGAAGAGATTAGGAGGAATAATCTCTGAAAGTTAGAGCATAATCGTGCCATAAACAAGAAAACTATGGCTCTGTGAAGATGCCCATTTATTCCTACATGTATGGGGAACTCAAATTGGCAACGCACTCTAATAAGTTTGTGGACTTCTCCCCATACATGTATGTTTTGTACAAAAAAATTCCTGTTTTCAGTTTTCTTCATAGTCACACTTTTCCATTCCCCAAACTCACGATATGTTGTGTATAAATGTATTCTACAAAACATATACATGTACATGTATGTTGAACTAAAATGGAGGGTAAACATATATTTTGAGAAAATTGAACAAAATTGAAATTTTGCGTATAAAACGTATGGGGAGTAGTCCACAACTTTGCCAGAGTGCGTTGCCAATTTGAGTCACTCATAGAAATAAATGGAGATTATCAAAGCCCATAGTTTTCCTATTTCTTGACCGTTTGTACTCAAATTTTCAGGGACTATTCATCATATTTAGTGTCTTATAGTGCATACAACAATTTGTCCGGATTTCATTGTCCTTTAAAGGAAGTACTCGACCTTTGCACTACATACATTACATTTGCTAGGATATTGTCTGCACAAGTGTGATTTCCCCTATCAATTTATTTCATTATATACTTGTTGACATTTATTTATGGTTTTCAATAAGAGCACAATCTCCAGCAAAATAAAAAACAATTTTTCATTTGTCATGCTGTTGTGTCATATACCACTAAATGACTATTTACCAATGAATATATGTCTGTACAAAATCAGACGTAATATTGCGGAAACTTTAGAAAATATCCCTTGATGTACAATCAAATTATGAGTGTTCATTCAACCAGGACATTGTGGTGAATAGACTTCTCACATGCCACAACATCCACTTTTTATTCCAATTTATGAAGCCACTGTGTCAGTCATGGTTGTCCTGAAAGACCCACATAGCCAAAGACTTATCAAGCGTGTCATACAATCTAAATTACTATTTCTATGTCCTTGCAAGTAACTATAATGTATAATGTACTTCCTCAAAATGGAAGAATAACATGAAAAGGTTCAGCTTGTTTTGTGGAGAGAAAAAATCCACCTGCAATATCATTATTACTTGGATAATGACAGAAAGAAAAGTACTTTCTGCTTGTCCAAAATTGTAATATCCATATTAATATATCAACACTTTAATATATTACATTTAAAAGTAAAGTCAGCTCTCATATCAGTTTATATTTTAATATCAATATCAATATCATTACCCTTCATAATATGTCAGTTGGATGAAAGAGAATAACTAGAGCTGATAGTGATACCATGTACTTCATAGTTCCTTAGTACTGTGTTTCTGGGAAATAATAAGGAAGTATGGCAAATGGTATCTAAATTGCAGAATGTATAATTTGCAAATTACTTACGTTCTAAGAATAACATCAATGCATTACCAAATATCTTGTCATGCATGTATCCAAGCTATGGAACTGATTACTACAAGAAACTGTAAAACATGGTATTCTTTGAAGTTTGTACAAATTATGAACAGCACATGCATTTAAGAAAAGTTGACTTCTCCAAAACTGCCCTAGAATTATAAATTAACCAATATAATATATGTCAACATTTTAACAAAATTTGCAAACTAATCATAACAGTTGTCGCAAATTTGTTACATACAACATGTAGGTATGCAAAGGTCTTTGAATAAATTAATATTTGGGTTTAAATAGGACTTTTACCGGTATATATCAATAAAATTAATAATAACCAAATCATTGCATTGTGGATTTCTTCACCATTTTTTGTATTTACTCTCTGGAAAATGCAAATACAATGTACAAATGTAATTGGACAGTTCTGCATTGAATACTTGTATTGTGCTCTTTGAAGGTCACCATGGCACATCACATGACAACTTTGTTTGTACTTTGTTTTTAGAACAAACTACACTTTGCGTTACTGTTAACTGTTCCTATCTATTCAATTTGTTGTCCATTCATTATACCTGTAGGAAAAATCTATCGAATGCACCATGTTCTTTTATTCTCACATAAATTTGATTGTAATAGTAGATTAAACTTAATGTTGGTCTCTCACGATAGGGATGAGCTACAATGCAAGTACATGTACTTTACCAACAAAAAGGTCACATAGATCTCCAAACTTTGCCATGCTATTTTTGGTGCTAATTGTTAATACTCCTTTATTCCTATTTACCCCATGGGAGCCCCCTAGAGTTACAAGATAATTGGAAGCCATTTCAGGGAAGGATGTTTCATTCAGACTAATGTCTGGCAATAGTCAAGGATGAACAATTTCAAATGTAGAATCAAAAAAATAATGTCCACTGCTACGTCAACATTTGTTTTTTACACCATTTTTATGGTTGTGCGTGTCTGATTTAAAGTACAAAGACACATGGACCCAGTTCATTGCAGGTGCGTATGTTCTTTCTTTTCAAATATTGTCTGACGTTAATGGTCTATTTTACAACGATATGCAACATAAACTTTAATGTACCCTGTGTGTGTCAATCAATGAACAAAAATCAATATGAAATATAGATGCAATCAGTACAGTTTGTATAGCGTGTGAAGATTTATAAATACATTTAATGTTTAACAATTTTGTATTGTTAAATCCTAGCAGCTACCATAAATTTATACTAACCCTGCAAGTTGCTTACTGTGTTGTACCAGGATATATACGGATTATTACAAATTTAGAGTGTAATTTACCTTTTTTGTCCCCCTTTATAGTCATAAGCCTAAGGCATTTTTAATTTCAACTTTTGTTTCCACAGTTTAAAACATGTAATTCAAAAGAATAGTTTGTAACATGTTATATAGTACATTGAACCGCTCAAAATACGTAGCTTTGAAAATTATTGCTATCACATGGAACTGAAGAGTTTTATTACGAAATACGATTTACCTCATCTTGACAATTTTAAAGTAAGGCTGAGTACTGTTGACTTTTTCAAATGATACATTACTTGTACTCTAACTACTACATTATATACTTTGAAGCCGTTCAACAGGTTACGTGTATAAGGCGCACTCGTGTATAAAGCGCACCCCCAACTTAAAAACAAAAAAAACAAAAAAAAAGCGACACCCTATTTGTTTTTTTAGACACCCTGTAGTGCTGTTGGAATACTTACATCGCTGGTCTAGGGCATATCAAGGGCTTAATGTCAATTGTAGCTTTCATCATCATATACATTTTTTTCACATACAAAATAGTGATTAGTATTGCACACATTGAGCAATAACACTGGTGCTCATAAATATTCATATTCATATTCATGAATATTCATAAGCACTTATACTCATTAAATATAGTGCAATTTTCTAACTTAACTAACTTTAACTAAATTTAACTAATTGTGAGCAAAATTTATAACCACTGGTTAGATAATTGCATATATAATGAGTACTGCTGCTCACGAGAAAAAGGTATGTCGTTGAATGCTTGTACAACAGACAGCAAGTTCTTGTCATGCGATAGACCAGTGCAATATGCAGTGAATATGACTACAGGGTGTCCCAAAAAAAATGTACAAAATTTTTTTTTTTTTTTTTTTTTTTTTTTTTTGCTGTAAGTCTGTGTATAAGGCTCACCCCCGACTTTGAAATTTTTCCCGACGGAAAAAAGTGCGCCTTATACACAGAGTTTTACGGTAAATCAAAATTATCAACAATCAACAAAAATGTAGTTAGGTATTGCATTTTGCCACAGAACTCTTCAAAGTGCAATAATAATACCTTAACCATACAATACTATACAAATAATACACGATCTAGAGTGTATTGTGTAAATGCATCGCACGCGAGGCTATGTTAGCTGTGCATTGCGCACGAGTGCGCATGCACACAGCTAACATAGCCGAGAGTGCGATGCATTTACATGATGCACGATAATAAGACTGTAGTATTATTTGTTTTATAAAACGAGCTCAACCACGGATTGTTTTATTTTGCTGGATTATTGAAAACAGACTTGCCACAATTAGTAACCCAGTCTATCTACTCTCTAGAGTATGAATTTATTAGGAATTTACAAAATTAATGATCACTACTAAGCACTCGCTTCACTGAATTTGACTCTGCAGCTCAGCAGATCAAATGCAGTCGATGTGAAATTGGCGAAAAATTTCCCGTAAAAGTGAGAATTATCAAAGAATTTTATGCATTTACATTCCAAAACTAACCAATATCAAACCACAAACCATATAATTTACAAAACTGCTAAGATTTATTTACTACAGAACAGATAATTTACAAAATGAAGCATTTTCCATCTTTTTTTTAATCACTTAAATTTGCAAGTTTGTCTTCGTAGAACTATGTACACTGTACACTGTAAACAAGCATTGTGATGTCATCAACCACGCAATAAGTTGTGCAACGAAACGCACCCCGGTTGCACCCTGTTTTGCACAGTCGTGCATGTTTGTTGAAATTTAATGAATAGTCACGTGACAGGATTTAACAAAGCACGTTACAGAATTCACCAGAGCTGTTTTATAAAATACAATGATATACACCCCTGCAAGTCAAGAATTATAATATGTTTCAAAGATGTTAAGGCCAAATAACAGTATTGCCCCACACACACAAAAATCTACCATGTGAAAGAATTATTACTGTTGATGTAAAGATTTCGACAAAAACTGCTTTGAAACTTACTATTTGAGCAATAAAATATATAGTCTTTTACCAGAGATTAAATTCTAAGTTTGGATATACGCTGCATGCAAAAGCTACGCAAGCACACGTATACACGGCAAGCGAGATTGTCAATCGCCAATACCCAGCCCGGCAGAGCAGAGCAAACGGGCTGTGTATATTTAGGCCCAAACTCAGCGGCATGCTTGAGGAATGCATTAAAGTCCTGCATTTAACGATACTAAGGTTTGGATTTTACCACAAAAGCCCTTTTTATACTCAACTACATGTATATTGATCGATTATATAGTTTGGCCAAGATGATTTTGTTAACTTTCCCCAATACTGTTAGATAAACATAGCCTATAATTGTCTCTAAACAGGAAAAACATTAATATTTTTTGCCTCGTCCTGGTATTTCTTCATCATTAAAAATGTATGTTTATATTGATATGTTTGTGTTTTTTGTGTAAATATGTAATAATAATAATACAATATTTATATAGCGCATAATAATAATAACTTATTCTCTATGCGCTTTCCAAAAACTTAATTACTTGTAATTCTTATGCAACAATATTAATTATGAAAATTACACAAAACAAGTAGTAAATGTACAACATACATTTTCCTGGAAACCACATTATAATTAATAAACATATACAACGTAACTCTGAGATGGATGAACTGCACATTAAACAAAACAACAACAACAATATGAAAAAATTAAGATAATATATTATGTGCACTACAATAATTATAATGAAAATGTAGAAAATATACTTACGTCCCAATTGTGTGCTTCATGTCATATACATCCGTTATTTTTTCCTTCCGCCTCTTCGTGAAATGAGGCATTATAGTAAAATCTTGTTCTCTGGGCTCGATATGAGAGAAATGTTATAAATCCAATGTTTTTCTAGTATTACTATCAGGAACTAGAATAGCCACTGACTACACAGAAATCTTGTCCGTATACGATGTCACTTGTACTTGATTCAGTATGGGAAGTTGAGTTCAACGGGCCATATAATACAGACCGACTGTGAATGCTAATTGTAATGGTATCGTCACCGGCTATTGTGCGTTACTTGCTAGCGCTACTGGAGTAGCGTATAATGATGGTGATAGGAAATCGTGTCCCATGCATGCACATGTAATGTCAATATTCGATCGCCCCGTCTCCACAGACGCCGCAGAGATATGAGCGGACGCGTTCATTTCTAAATGGGGGAGAAACAATGCATTATTGTTTTGTTTATGATATTACGATCACGCATTTAGTATAACATTTTCTTTTCATATCTTTAAAATTATTTTACTATGATATTTAACACACAAATATTCCATGCCAACTAGAATTCGAATTGTTTAAAGTAGATGAGAATAAGATTTACCCTTTGCTTTTTGAATGAAATCTTCCAATTAGCGGGTAAACTCAAAAGCATTGTAGGAGTGAAAGTGGAAAATATTATTATTGTTACACGAATGATGATGACAGATTATAATTATGCACTTTGGTTAGCTGTTATCTTTCGACTTTCGTTTCTTTATAATCGATAATACATTACAATTATTTGTAAGATTTGTAAGATTTTATTTACTCTATCGACCCCCTTCCGGGGTATGAGAGTACAAATTATTTTTTTACAATATACAACAATTCAAAAACAAAACATGCAACAACAATGTAACATAAACATATCTACAAAATCAGCCTTTCTGGGCAATTTACACTTCTGCCACTTCGTGTTAATATTGGTGCTCTATTTCTCATATCATTAACAAGACAATCCTCATCAGAATATGTTTTCAAGCTAAATTTTAACAAAATAACTCTAACAAAAAAATGTTAACTTCTTTAACTGGCAAGTATTAAGCATATTAAAAAGTGGTTTCATATGCAAAGCACACGGAGTACAATCATACAGTTTCTTTGGTAAATACATTTGTCTTTCATTATTAAAATATGGACACATAAAAAGATAGTGATATTCATCACCAATGCCTTTTGAGGAACATAAAGAACATTGCATTTCATCTATACTACAGTGACATCAAATCTACTCTTATTAACCGGAAGATTGTGTGTTCTACATCTAAATTTACACAAGGAAATTCAATCTTTTTGTGGCAGTACATTCAAATAATGTTCATATTTGAGGCTAATTTTAAATATTCTAAAATTAGTACAAATACGGTTTGACCAAGTAGTAGATTGCCACTCCTGAGCAAAAGTATCTCTTAATCTACATTTTAAAGACGACACAACCCAATCAATACTATGACCTTCACCTCGAGTGAGCCAAATGTTCCCTATCCCTGACTTATCAAGTAGGTTCTTAATAAATACCAACCACTGTGATTTGTATCCTAATAATTTAGTTCTGCTCATCAAATGACATGTACAAAATCATCCTATATAAAATGTATGAATATTTAGTCTGTTTTCCTTTAACTAATCTCAACCAAAATCCAATCATTCTACATTTAATATAATTCAAAATCACCGTCCGACCAGTTTCACCATACACCATGCAGTCTGGTGTGTACAATTATTAACACGCAATATCATTCTTTAAAATTTCCTATGAAATACTTCTATCTTATCTATACATTCAATTATAGAAAGGGGTGGGGGGTGGGGCCGTGGAGGCGCAAGCGGGCATCATGATGGTGTAAACAAATTACGTAATCATAACCACCAACTGTTCTCCCCATAACAGTTTTGGCCAAATTTTGGCCAAAATGTTTCAAATTTGGCCAAAATTTTGCCAAATTATACATATTTGGCGAAAATTTGGCAAATATTTGGCCAAATATGTATAATTTGGCCAAATTTTGGCGAAATTTTGGCGAAATTTTGGCCAAAATGTCCCTATAATGCCACCATACTCAAGTTATATAAAAATTATAAAAATATAAAGATATACAAATTAACACATTTTGCTGAAACCCTTGCTTGAAATAATTTTGTGATATATAAAGCTTTACATCGAGTGTCCAATATTTGAAAAGAATGATGTTTGGGTATTTAACCTTGCATAATCTTTTTTTTTTTTATATATCACAATGGGGAAGATTGTTGATGTATCTTGCAAATTGTGTCCCTTTTGTATTGTAACACCATTTCAATTCAAAAGTTATAACATAATATATTTGATTATGAAGAGAAATTAAATTCGCGACAACAGTCAATTGTCATTAAACAACTATTGTCGTTATGCGTGTTGAAAATATACCCCCCCCCCCCCCCCCCCCCTGCCCTTTCGCCCGTCTAAGTTGATCTTGGCTTTGTCACTGGTTATAATATCGAGACTTTGTGAAAAAGATGAGATCTACATGGATGAAATTGTATTGTATTGAACGTAGATGGCGAAAGACAACAATAATTTAAACTGTTACATCAATTCCAAACATAATCAGCATGTATATACGACTAGAATGCTAGAGCGGAAGGGAGACTGACACCCCCCCCCCCCCCCCCCCGGGGGGGGGGGGGGCCTTTCCAGGGTTAATATCATCACTGCCTTGATAATATCCCTATTCCTTTGGATTTAGGATTTAAAGTAATTATTTATTCAAGCAAAATATGTTTGCTTATATGTTACCTCTTGGTAATAATTATAAAAAGAATGATACATATTCGCACTCCATTATCGTCAGATAACGTTCGTAGTATTCATGGACAACCGATATTGTTGTTGTTTTTTTTGTTTTATATGACTGTTAGTTCTAATGCTTGCAATAATGGCAATTTTATGACAATTGGGGCCATTTGTGAAGAACCAAAGACAAAATAATCTATACCATTTGTCTGTGTATCATTCCGCCATAAAGTCGTTAAAGTGCCATTTACTTAAAATAGAAAGGAAAACATTAACAGTGTTCTAATTGTTATCATTCATTATAAGCAATGTTACAATTTTTATATTTTCTGTTTTTAAGATAATTATACTTGTTGTATAATTATGTTTAAATATTGTTTGTATATGGTCTAAGTATTCTCATGTACCTTTAATCATATCGGAAGAAGAGTGTAAAGAGATCATATCAATGCCCATTGTTTGTAAACTTCTCCAACACTCTTATTCCGTCTATCCCATCCGGATGCCACATCCGGGCTCTTCCGTTTGGGCAGTGGCGTAGCCAGATTGGAGGGCAAACAAATGTTGTTATTTATAAATTGGGGGGGGGGGGGGGGTGTTAGGGGCCCTACAGTATAGGGAAGTGCATGGACGGGCAAGAATGCATTCTGGGGGAATTGCCCCCTCCCCCCGAGCAGGCCCTCACCCTTCAGCTATGCCACTACCGTTACACGCAAAGTTCTTTGTTTTACACAAATGGAAATAAAAAACCAAAATATGTAATTATAAATACATAAATATATACATTTATAATTTTGTAATTATGGAAGTATATTGTTGCTATAAATGACATATTTTGTATGAACGCAACGGAACCTACGCACTCCCATGGACTTCGGGACTTCATAAATGAAGATGGAAGTTTAAAACATAGATTCGAAGTAGAAGAAATTAAGAAAATTAAGAAGGAAACAAAATAAGGTGAAAAGAATTTGTTAATAACTTTTCTCCCCCTTTTCTGAGGAGGGAATACCACCCTATACCCATCTTTAGTGGCACAAACAACCCACCACTTACAAAAAGGATCAAATTGATTGTATCGGAAATCAAATTCAGCTATTGCCTTGTTGCTGTGGTGTAACCAGGCAGATTTGGGAGATTGGGGCGAAGGGGGGGGGGGGGGGGGGTGGGGGGTAAGATTTTCCAAGGGAGAGGGGGCAGCCTGTGCCAAAATTGTATTATATTCCGTTATGTTTTATCCCATAGGCAGGACGGGGCGGAGCAGGGGGGGGGGGGGGGGGGGGGCATCCCCCCTCCCCTTTCCCCAAGCATCGCCAATTGCTCGATCTTATTGGTCACTTTAGAATGCATAACTTGTATAGATTGTCAATGCACGTCGGTATATTTTCGTGATAAACCGAGTATTTAACGGGTGCTCAACTGACGGACGCACTATATTCAACGATTTTCTTTTTTGCTTTACTTTCATGTTGCTAGAGGGTCAGACAGATCGAAATATCATTGAATGTCAGTGGACGTGATATAAATTGTGAGATTGCCTTAGAGGATATGCTGTATATTGAAGTTTAATTTGGAAGTTTTGCACGAAAAAAAGAAGAAACTGCATTTCTTTAAGTTTCTGCACGAGTATCAAACAACATATAGGTATAAACAACTTAATTAATCAGATATCAAGTTTGATATAATACTCGACGAATTATACATAAATAAACTATTCTTATTGGACATTGACATTTTGTCAGAATAAAAGTGGACACTGGTCATTGCTCGAGTTGCACAACTGGTGATCGATCAACTATTATAACTGGAGTTGTCTTGACTATTTAGGTTGGACATATAACTTTCCGAATCAAACATTAGTACACCTGTGTTTGTTCATTACTGGACATGGAGAATCCTGTTTGCACTGGCCAGTTCGATCATTGCTCTCCGTCATCGTCCACGGCGGTGATCTGCGACAAGGACCAGGTGACTTTCGACTACGAACGATTCAACAAATACAACGGCAGCGCCAAACACACGCGGCACAATAACATGATGAATAAACACAGGTACGTTATCTTTTACTCCTTTGTTAAGAATGTAGATTTATGGCTAAATAATGTTACTAAACAAAACAAAGGCATTTTGATAACACGTTGGCTAAGGACTCTATCAGGGGCGTTTTGCATGTACATATGTAATCGATTTTGTGTCTGAAATTAATTTCACA